>JAOEGS010014667.1:9861-21341 GCA_025447755.1 Corythornis vintsioides | reverse complement strand
GAGCTGCTTTCCAGCCCCTCATCCCCCAGCCTGGATGGATAGTGAGGGTTGTTCCCACCCAGGTGCAGGACTCTGCATTTAGTCTTGTTGAACCTCATGAGGTTCCTCTGGGCCCACCTCAGCCTGTCCAGGTCCCTCTGGATGCCATCCCATCCCTCCAGCCCTTCCACAGCACCACTCAGCTTGGTGTCATCTGCCAACTTGCTGATGGTGCCTCCATCCCATTGCCAATATCATTAATGAAGATATTAAACAGTACAGGTCCTGTACTGTCAATACCAGGATGTGAGATATGTGTACAAAACCCTACCTTTATTCCATGAAATACATATCTATGGAGAGCATCTCCATTAAAGCATTTGTGACCCAGAGGCTCACATTCCCTTCAGCTGCACTGGGGTGTGGATTACAGGCCTTTTGACACTGCCTCACACTTTTTCTGACCTCTAAATGTGGTACCACTTTCTTGCTTCATATCTGGGCACCCTAAGTGGGTGTAGACATGTGCAGACATGGCTGTAGCCCTGTGCACTTCACTGCTGTTGTCCCCCCACCCCCTTTATTTCCTTGAATTGTGGTAGCCTCTCTGAAACAGGAGTATCTGCACTTCAATGTCTTTTACAGGATTGCCTAGAAAGGAGTACATAAAGATGAGTCTCAAAGCCACACTATGCCTGGGAAGGGGTCCCACAGCAGATGGTTGGTATTTAAGGCCAGAAAGAATGGGGTCTTAAGCCAGATAGCTCCAGATTTTCCAATGCACTTGAAAATGCATGAACATCCAAGCAGAGCTTACTCCTGTCCTCTGCTTCACTGCAGTGGCAGCAGGAGATGATCTGGTCCCTTTGGTCACAGACCAGTTGTGACTATGGATCTTCTCACCAGATCAAATAAAACTGATAGCTGCTTTTTTTTTTGTTAGCATGCTTGAGCAGAAGCTGAAACTGCCTGTTGTTTGGCACTACCCAGTAATCTCTCCCTTGCATGAGGGAGATCCCCCATTATTTAAGTGCTTGCTTTACTTGATGTCTGTCTCTGGCTTTTAACCCAGCTTTAGATTGATGAGCCACTCTAAGCTTTTCTGACTGCTTCTGGAAAGGATTTGTGTCTGCCTGTGCTCACAGCATCCAACAGATCACTCATTTTACAACGTTCTTTTCTTTCACTAGATAGGTATTCTTCATTTTTTGTACACCCCTCACACTTCACTGTGGTAATTTGGAGGATTTTACATAGCAGTCTTAAACCAAGAGGAATGTATTTCATTTGTTGTTTTGAAACATGGATTCAATCAGTTCTATGGGCCTTTTTTTCTTTTCTTTTTTCTTTTTTTTTTTTAATCACCATAACATTAAAAACAGTGAAAGGCATCTGCACATTAAAATAAAAACTAGTTTTCAGGTTCTGTTTTTTTTTGAATGCTTGATTTTTGCCTCTAGGAGAAAGTCTGGACTGGTTGACCTCATGATGTCCCTTCCAGCTCTGTTTTCTATGCTTCTGTGACTAGCTGAACGTCCATGGGGAAAAAAATGCATTTTATATCAGATGCTTGGCATTCAGTAATTTATTTTGAGTTTAACCAAAGGCCTTCATTTTATTTCATGATGAAGACCTTCCTTTGAATGTAAGCCCTAGTTGTGAGGCATTGGCATTTCAGCAGAGACAGAAGATGGTGACAAATAGATGCATGGAAAATTTTCTGTAGAGAAAATATGTACACAACAAAAACTATTGTTTGTTTGTTTGTTTTCTTGGAGAAAACAGAGCAGATATTTAGATATCTGAGAGATACCCCCTATCAGATGATTCTTTACTTAATATTCCTTCTGATCTTGAAGTCAGTAGACCCAACAGAAATTTATTTATTTATATTTATTTGTTTGTTTATTTTTATTTCTAAGACAGTTGATTTCAGTTCCAGTTTTCTCCTAGATCATATTTTCAGACTCTTGTTAATGGCTTAATTGATTTTTTTGTTTGTTTACCAGTTTCAAGTCAGCTGTGTAGGCCTCAGAATGCAATGGAGGGTCTTAGAGCTGGGTTCCCCAGTGTCCCAAGGGTCCCAGCAGTGTCACCCCCTGACCAACACAACTGGTGTGCTCAGGGCTTCTCCAGAGAGACTGCAGGGTCTTCCTCAGCACCTGCCAAACCCTTCCTTTGCTCTTTGTTTCAATTACAAACTTCTTTTAAATTAATTCTCTATTACTGTGATATATATATATATATTCAGTAAATCTATTTGTGCCCTGTACTTTAATTTTGTTTCAAATTCACCTTTTAAATAGGCATATTTATATATTCTACTGCCTTATTTTTCTGGATGCTTAAAATATATTTTTTTTTTTTTTGGCTACAAATACTGCTTTCATTTTCAGTAATGCCTTCAAATGTAATTAATGTAACTTTTATGTCCTCTTTGTGTCCTTCAAGTGACATTATAAAGCTGTTTCTCCCAGGAGAGTCAGTGAATATATACTTGCAATTTCTCACTGGTTTACAGTTTTCACTTAAGCTTCTTAGGGCAGTTTCCAGCTTTGGACCTGGGTTGAAGCAGCCATTCAGTAATAGTTTTCTGATGCATTAATGAGGTGGAGCTTCTTTTCCAGCTAGTTGGAAAGGAGGTGGTGTTACACACCAATAGTGCTTTGCTTAATTTTTATAGTGATCTCTGACTACCATGCAGTGACCAGCACAAGAGGAAATTTGCACCTGCAGCCATGAATTCATGAAGTATAAAGAAAAGGTTTCCCCTCCACATGCAGATTTACCAGGTGGAAATGAATTTAGTTTGGTGGCTGCAGTTGTGCTATATTGCCATTAAGAAAAAGCTGCTGAATCAAACATTACTGAGATTTTTTTCTACTTTGATTAAACTTACAACATAACTTTTAAAAATCTGCCAGGGTTTGTTTGGTGTTTTGTTGGTTTTTTTTGTTTGTTTGTGGGGTTTTTTTGGGTTTTTTGGGGGTTTTTTTTGGGTTTTTTTTTGGTTTTTTTTTTTTGGGGAGGGTTTTTTGTTGTGGTTTTTTTATTTTTTTTAGATATTAGATTAGTGTTTGTGAGATGTTTCCCCAATCTGTTTCTGAATCACTTTCTTATACAAATGTAACTCCCAGGTGTGCTGTTAGGCTGGTACTTTTAATTGCATTTCATTTATTGTGCTCCAGAATTATGATTTTGCTTTCATCAACACTTATGGGTAATTGAATATGTGCAAACTAAATTTGTTAAGATCAAAGCATTAGCTCTGGTGCTTCTTCCATGCCTGCATTTCTCTGGTGGTTAAAACCTTTAGGTTAAATGTATATTGATTTGCATTCTGAGTGTATCTTCCAGAGGAAAATGGTATTTTCCCTTATTGGGAAGTTTGCAAGCTATTTCATTTCTCTCAAGATCATGTTGTGAGATACCTGTATCTGTAGAGTAGAAAATGAAGGCAACTGTTCAAGGGTTCCAATACTAACTGATCTGAATTCTATATATATTTTTTAAAACTTTCCTGCCCTGCAAGCTCACCCCACCTCCCTGCCCCATACCCCTGTGACTACTTAAGGTAGAAAGCACCAGAACAAGCAGAAAATGCTGCAAAATTGGCTAGCTGACACACTTATACATGTAAGATGGGATGCAGCAAAAATCAGTGCTCTTGTGCCAGTGCTAGATATTTTGAGGCTCTTTTTTTTGCCCTCTTTCCTAGCATGTTGACTTGTGAAGGGGAATTAAACTCTACTGCAAGTGGTTCCTATTCCCCAGCTAACTGTCATGTGCTTGATGCAGTTGTCCTTGCTAAAGGAGTGGATACTTAAAGGAGATGTTAGACTACACTGCTAAGAGTAACCTAGGTGTTTGAAAACAGACAGTATTGAAAGCCTATGGATATTTGAGAGTTTGTGGGCACATGGAAAGCTATGTGCTTTTGGATGTGCTGGAAAATAACTTAGTGACAGGCCCAGAACAATGGCTCTGTGTATGAGCAGTCATCTGGGACAAAGAAAACCTGGTTACAGGAATTATAAATGAGAGTAACTGTTTGACTTGAGGAGAAAAAAAAAAAAGTGCTGAAAAATACAGACCAGAAATACATGGTCAGAAATAAAGGGAGACAGCTTGGACTTGCTAATAGTTCTGTCTTCAACAAACACTTTTAAGCTCATATTCCCAAAAGAGAGAAAATAATAAAAAAGTTAAATCTAAACCAAGAGAGCCACTGATCCATTCTGGCTGGGAAACAGAATGCTATAGCTTGCTGGGAATGGGAGTAGAAAAAAACCAGCCACTGGGGAGGTGCAGTATGTTGGCTGCCAAGGGCAGAACAGAACTAGCTGTTCTGTTTGTACAGCAGACCAGATTTCTATTGCACACAGAGAAAATGAACCTAACAAAGACCCAGGCCCCTAGATAAGCAGGAGAGCTGCCAACACAGTGAAAGAAGGTAGCTCTTTGGCTCTGATTCAGATTTTCTTTTGATTGTCACAGGAAAAACATACCCTAACTGACGTGGAACAGAAGTCTTTTCTGTGAAGACATTAACACATTTGCTGGAAAACTTGTAGGGTTGAATGCTATCCATACCCACCAGCTGTGCTGCACAGGGAGCAGTGCCATGGCTTTTACATAACACCTCCCAGTGCCCACTTTGCCACTCAAATGGGAAATAGTTTGTCTTTGGCTGCTACTGAACAAGGATTCACAGGCCTTGGACAAACTGAACATTGTTTGTGCATTCATCTGCTGTCTGCTCTTCCTTGTCCCTGTTTCTTGTGTTCATTGGTCCTTCTTGGAACCATCTTGCCAGTGATCTCAGCTTGTCCTTGCCTGTTTGTGACCAGTTGCAGACTGGAATGTTTGAAGACCTGTTGTGAGGCCTTCCAAGCACTGCCATTCAGTTATCAGGGTTGTAACTCAAGTACCTCATAGTGAATCTCTGGCTGCAATGGAGCACTGATTTGCTGTTCATCAAGTTCTTGGGGGCCTTCTGAGCTTCCTTCCAACCTGATTTACCCTTTAGTCCTGAGTTTATCATTGTGTTGCTGTGTAAGAACATATTCCTCAGCTTGGTGTCATGGGAAAGGAGTGGGCTGTCCTTGTGGCTGTTGAGCTATAGACAAGTTTATCTGAGTTCCCTTCTTCATGCTTTTAAGAACACAGCAACTGCCTTATTTGTTTTGTTTTCAAAAGGGAACGGGGGAAGCAAAGTGCAAAAGCTGTACCCTAAAAAAAATATGAGAGCCTTTCAATCTCTGTTAAGTACCACAAAAGGTCCCACTCCATCCTCATCCATTGAAGGCTTGGTTTTATTGGGAAGATGCTTGCCTAGCTTTTTCAGCACAGGACTCAGCTAGTGCTGCTCTGAAGGGAGTATGTCTGGTGACAGATGAAACGGCACCAACTGAGTTGATGTTTAGTCCTCTGGGACCAGGGGAAATTCATATTTATGCAGACCTGTCTCCACAGCACAAGCCAGCATCAACTTTCAATCGCAGTCTGTCAAGGGGTAGCAAGTTTCCTTTGAAACTTTTGCTTTTTCCCTGCCTGCAGCAAAAAGGGAGGTGCTGGGAATGGGGGGAAGGGTTGGGGGTTGCAGCAGGTTTTTTTTTGCTGGGGCTGGTCAGGGGCAGCCCAGACATGTGGGTGGATAGGAATGGAAGATGAGGTTCTATACAAATCTCTCTCTGTATATATATATATTCTGTAATAAAATTCTTGTCTTCTTATAAGCCTTCTGGTCTCACATTGCTAAATTTAAGGTGTCTGTCCAAACCAGGACACAGGCTCAGGTTGACATGGATAGATGGCAGCATCTTTGAAGGCTAAGGTCAGAACAGTATCACCAAAACCAGAGCTTTGTAGCTCTGTATAGCTTTGTATAAAGAATATTTGACCTCTTGGAACATCAGTAGTACTCAATTTTTCAAGCCTTGAGTGGTTTCCAGCCTTCTGACTGGTAAGTTGTAGTGACGTAAGTAGGTTGGTTAGAAGATTTAAAAATATTTTTTTAACTGATCTAACTGCAACAGTAAAAGCCTTATAGATGGTAGCAGATAAACAATATAAAACATACACTATACTGTAAAAGCTCATTTCACTTTCTATATCAAGTTCTGTTGATGTAGGAGTATTTACATTAATTTGAGTTGGCCCTCTTGGAGGACAGGAGAAAGAGGGAAGCAGGAATATGGAATTAACTCTGATGGTTTAGCTAAAATCTATCCTTCCTCATTATCCCTCAGACTATCTCCTCTTCCTAAAAGCAATACTGCCTGCACTGTTAGAAACTCATTAATGGATCAGCCATGTTAAAAAAATAAATCCAAACAGCTAGGCAATTGATTATTCTTTGGGGCATCTTCCAAAAAGTCAAGCAACTCCCATAACTCATCCTGATGACAGGTCTCTGTTTAGGAAATATAAAACAATTTCACCTGTGTACTTTGCCAAAGGAATTAACAATGTCTATCTGTATTTGAACATAAGGGTAAAGCCAAAAAAAGCTGCACTAATGTTATAAAAGCCTTGATGACAAAACCAGTATAAAGCCTTTCATAACTGGTTCTGTGCTACACTTCTGTCCTATTGAAAACATGGAGCACACATGCTCACAAAACCAATCTCCTCCAGTAAGATGACATGAACACAAAAGCTAAATACAGAGTTCCCATGTGAGCACAGAGCAGGTGAAGCACATTTTAGCAGCACAAGTAATTTGGATTGCCTTCTTTTACGAAGAGCACAAAGGCAATTCATGTGCTTGGGCTGCTGGTGGACAGCAGGAGAGAGGAATGGTAATAGCATCATCTGGTAGGGTGTTGGTTTGGCAGCCCGTGGGTTGTGTTTCCATCTGGAATCTGCCAAGTTCTGGCTGAGTCCAGATTTCAGACTTCATTCTCTGCCATTGGCAGCCAACAAGGGTTCCTGTGAAAGGGATGTTTGCAAAGGGCCAAATGATCTGCCCAGAGCATCTCTTTTATATCCACTTAGTCTAGGTGATCCTGCTCTGGCAGGGGGTTGCACTAGATGATCTTCTAGGTCCCTTCCAACCCCTAACATTCTGTGATTCTATTATTATAGCTATTGTGTGTTATGAGAGAGACAGGGATCTACTGTAAAGGGTGCAAGGGAGGCTATGAGAATGATTAAGAGACTTGAGCATCTCCCCTAGGAAGAAAGGCTGAGGGAACTGGGGCTGTTTAGTCTTGAGAAGACTGAGAGGGTAACTTATTAATGTCTATAAATATCTGAAGGGTGGGTGTCAAATAGGAGCCAATCTCTTTAATGCCCAGTAATAGGACAAGGAACAATGGGTACAAAAGCATAGAAGATTCCACCTCAACATGAGGAGGAACTTCTTTCCTGTGAGGGTGCCAGAGCCTGGCAGGGGCTGCCCAGAGAGGTTGTGGAGTCTCCTGCTCTGGAGATTTTCAAAACCTGCCTGGATCTGTTCCTGTGTGGCGTGGTCTGGGTGATCCTGCTCTGGCAGGGGGCTGGACTCTGGTATCTAGAGGTCCCTTCCAACCCCTAACGTTCTATGAAATATTATAGCAAATATTGAAAGGAATATCATCACCTTCATAAATCGTGGCTTAGTATTTAAAAATATTGCTTCTTTCACTCTCAAAAAAAACCCCCAAAAACCAACAAATGCTACCCAAAAACGTCGGGAAACTTTCTGAAGAAATGTAGTTGCTAAATTATAGCAAGAAATTATGAGGTCTTGAAAAATGAGTTTCTTTCTTGGACCAGAGTATGACCAAAGGTAGAAAGTCAGACAATTCCATACAGTTATACCTCCCTTTGAGAAGTTGATCTAGAAACTTCGATATTGTTTAGTGTTAACTATATTAACATATGAGAAGCAACTGATTCTCACTTTACTCAAGGTAAATAATATCCCAATCTTTTAAATGTGTCATGAAAAAAATGGGTTATCTTGTTCCAGATTACCTGGGGCAAGGGGCATTAAAACCTTCCTGTTTCATTTATATTGCTTTAATGACTTGGTACTTTCAGTGTGCAGTTAGGTTTTCTGTTTCTAGAGACATATGGTTTCGTGGCAGCAGGGGTAGGAATGCAGGCTGTGCCATGAGGATGTAAGCATTGGCATTAAGTGGGAAAAGTTGCCTGGATTTTAGTGGAAATAAGAAAGGACAGCTCTATTTCTGATTTCAGGAGAGTGTTCCAGCCACTGGACTATAATAAGACTGGAATGATAAGGAGAGATGATGATGTGAAAGGTCTTGCAACTTGATGTTCATGCTGTTGAGGCTGGGCTGCTAAATAGGAGTGGAAGTGCTCTAAGGATATTTCTCTATCCTCAGAAAAAAGGGTGGATTCTTTCAGGGTAGAAAGCAGAATTATCCCTTCCCAGAGGTGTCTATCTACTGTTTTCCTCCCAGGTAGTCAATGCTTGTTCATCCACTTCTGCTGGAGCCATGATTTATGGAGTGGTAGAGAAGTAGCCATCTGACTTCCAATAACTTTTCAGTATGGAATTGAAAGGGGACTTTTTGCCTAGATAATGCTTTTTTAACCCTATTTTGAGCAAGAATATCAAAGTGACCCGTGTTTTATAGCCACAAAACATCATCTTGAGAGAGGCCAGCTCAGTAATGTGCCTGGAGGACAGCACCCTACAGCAAAGCCTCAATGGACAGCAAGCAGATGGCTCAGCTCTGTCAACATCAGAAAATCTCCTAAAACATCAGATTGAAGCAGTGAGGTTCTGTCCACAGCAGAGATACTCATGGGCTTGGCTGCTTTCAGCCTTTGCCTTTCTACTATAAAAAAAAATAATTTTAATCCTTGAAAGAAAATGTTATCAGTTATGTGGAGATGAAGACTGCAACATTGATATTCTTATTGCTAATAACAGTGGAAGATTTGATTTTGCAGGGTAGGAGGGCTCTTCCAGCTTTACAGTTCCATAGTATTTGTAAAACACTTTTCTCAATAAACCAGTGGGTGTTATGCAAAGTCTGTGCTAAATAGGAATAATTAAAAATAGTGAATAATTCAGATCTTCCTGGGAACAGTTAAATGGGCAAGTTAACTCTCAGGTGTGCACAAAAGAAAACTAAACATCAACATATTGCAATCTGGAATTGCATGTTAGATTTGCCTTGTTCAAGTGAAACTGCACCTGAGCTATGAGCACTATCCTGTGTCCCACCAAGCACAGCAAGTCTCAAGGCAATGTAAATATGCTCATTACTCTGGGACTTAATGGACTTTATCTTCAAAGAAGACAAAGTGCCTTTGAAATGGCAAGTGCAAGTACACTGCAGCTCCTGAGAGGACTACTCTGGCTTTCTTTTCATGTAAAGGTCATTGCAAATTGGGAAGTTTATTTCACATCCTGCATGTTTTGTGCCACCAGCCATGGTCCCTAGGTGATAGATAAGAAAAGTGAATTTGGTCATTAGTCATTTCTAAGCTATTCAGGACTATAGTGCAAAGAATGACAAATAACATCTTCAGTGTGGAATCACAGGGACAACACAGGAAAAAAAAGAGCCTAGATGCAGGATTATAATTTCTAGTTTGATGGATGATCTAAAACCATAGGCTGTTAAATTTTGATGTAGTGACTCAATAAATTAAATTATGCTTGGCAAAAAGAAGCAAGTGAGCCTTATTTGTTCCTAAAGCTTAAGTATAATAGTACCTAGTATTTGTAAAAAAAAAAAGCTGGTAACAGATGAAATTGCTATGAAAGCTGCATACTTGCAAGTTTCCAACTTATCTACTGAAAGAAGAAGAGTAGAAAGACAGAGCTGGTGTGTCATTGTAAAAAATAATATGTTTTCAGAAATCTCCATTATACATGAAGAATAAACTTGTTTTCAGAAACTCCAGTCCTTTCATACCATCATTATTTTTTTTTTGGTAAGGAGAGCATCCAAGATATTGCTGCAGTGTCTGTGTGCCAGAAAGCAGCAAATGAAGCTTTAATGTCATTTCCAGTATTGCTCTTTCCTTTTCACAAGAGTGCATGCATTTATTTTTTTTTCCTCCCTATTATGTGAACTCCATATATATTATAAACAGAAACATGCATGAGTGAGAGTGTGTATGAGAAGCAGTAGTACCAATTTACCTGGGTAATAATGTTGAGGTATAAAAAGCTACTTTTACTGTAAAATAGATTAAGAGGAGGCTTGATTGTTGTTTTGTTGTGGGATATTTTTTTAATTATTGTTATTTTGGATTGATTCTAGTGATAGCAGTTGTCCATCCCTCTAACAAGAATCAAATATACCAGCTCAGGGCAGTTTATCACCCATTTCTGAATGGGTGCTCATCAGCTCTATTATGTCTGGTAGAAATTGTGTTGCTTTGGGTTGTATTTCTGGGATATTCATAGATTCATAGATTCATAGATATTAGGGGTTGGAAGGGACCTAGAAGATCATCTAGTCCAACCCCCCTGCCACAGCAGGATCACCTAGACCAAGTCACCCAGGAACATATATATATATGATATAGCTCAGTTGTATTTGTGTAGGAGTAATCTGACTGAATACATTCTCTTTTCCCCTCCTTGGTGTTTCATCTATGGAGATCAAAAGGTTTACTGGATTTTATGTGGCTACTGCTGTGCCTTCTTTATTAGTGTCTCACAATCAGTGATGGAGCAAGAGAAGGGTGTTTGTGCCTTCCAGAAACCCATGCTAGAATGAGGCAGGTGAGTGATAAAAAAAACTCAAAACCAACACAAAGGAACAAAAATGCTAATTTGTCTTCTCTACTTTCTGATTTCATGCTATTAAGCAGTTGTCCCTCCAGATATTTTATTATATATTATATATCCCTCTTTTCTCACAACTAAGAACTGTAGGAAGATTCACAGACTTCTGTCTTTCTGAAGCACTGACAATGTTTCTAGACTTACCTGTCTAGAATAGTAAGTCAGAATTGCAAAAGAATCAGCTTTTGAATAGAAATTTGAATAAAGAATGGAAAGGTTCTGAAGAAAAAAGATTCATATTTAGATTTGATGTTTGTTGTACCCTGAAATAAAAGCCAAGTTTCAGAGTATTTTTTTATACTAGGTTGAAAAAAAAAATAAATATGAGAACAGTTTTTAGCTTCTGACAGCTGCTTTTCTTTCTAAAGGCCTGTTACTTAGTATGAAGTTATTAGTCAACTTTAGAACAGAAAGGGATGCAGTCTACATAACTTCAGTATTTCTCCCATTTGTTTTACAGTGCCATATGTTCAGGTAGAGTTGGTTTTTTTTAATGACAATTTCCCAGAAGGAGTCATTTCCATAGTTGTGATTTTATAAATGATGGTAGGTAGTATCAACATAAAATAAGTAAATTTCTTGGCAGTCAAATGGAAGATTCAGAAAGGCAGAAGGGTGAGCTTTTCAGGGATACACCATATGGAATTTAGGACATAAGGCCTCCCCTGGAGTATTGCAGCCAGTGCTGGAGCCCTCAGCACAGGAGAGACATGGAGCTGCTGGAGCAGGGCCAGAG
>JAOEGS010014666.1:27460-56262 GCA_025447755.1 Corythornis vintsioides | reverse complement strand
CAGGGGGGTTGGACTAGATGATCTTCTAGGTCCCTTCCAACCCCTAATATCTATGAATCTATGAATCTATCTATGAATCTATGAAAGTAGCTTATTCCAGGTTTTTGACTCTTCAGATGTAGGTTGAAAAACTTAGAAGAAGATAGATCCACTTCCTTATGTATGGGAAACTTCCAAGCCATCCAGGCTGCAAAATCTGCTTCCCCTCAAGTGAATTTTGGCACTTTTTCCCCCAAAAAAAAAGAAAAACCAAAAAAAAAAAAAAAAAAAAAAAAAAGAAGACATGGAAAGAATGAACATTATAGAAATTTGGGCTAGGTTCATCTGAAAAGCCTGTCTAAGGGGATGCTTGTTTCTTATTTCTGCAGCTGAGATAATCACCTTCTATAAACAGCTCATTTCCAGAACATAGTTCTTTTTATTCTCAGCATGTGGGAGAGCTTGTTACATCCCTTAAAGTATCCATGGAAGAAATATTATTGCTAATGCAAGCCCTATTTGAAACACTAGATTTTCTGCTTAGCTGCACTGGGTCAAAGGGGAGGTGCATTATTTGGTTTACTTAGAGATCTGATGAGTGTTCTGAAGTGAAGTATAAACTGGTGCAGCATAAGAGAAGAACTCTCCATCACCAATGGTCAGTGCAAGCAGTTAGTGCCCAATCCCTGTGCAAGGCACTCCTGGATTGTTGGTTTGTATGAAACGTTTGTCTCTGTCCTCATCAATTAGTAACTGTCTTGTGCTACCAATGCATGAGAGCGTATTATAGCCATTTATTTGGGTGTCTTATCTGAATAGCTGCAACAGAACTCAATATCTTCTGCTGCTCACTGTTGTGTATATATCCATTATCAAGATAGCAATTCTCTCTGAAATTCACTCCTGTCTCTCACTGTAGGATTTATTTCTGTTTCTCCTCGATAATTTCTGAGATACTGCAAACAGAACCAAACATCACATTAAGTGTTTTTAATAGCTTCTTGTGAGCACTTACATTTGTGAAATGAAAACTTGCTTTCTGATAATGTTCATAGCTGGGACAATTCCAAACTAAGCTGCTTGATTATTTGTATTGTTTATATGCCATGAGATAACTTCACTATGTCCACAGAAGATTTGACTTATTATACAGGTAAATTTATTTAACTGCCATAATACCTACTTTTTGTGTTTATCATTTGGTTCTCTCACTATTACAGAGTCATAGAACAGTCTGGGTTGGAAGAGACCTTAAAGATCACCTAGTTCCAATCCTGCTGCCATAGACAGGGACACCTCCCACTAGACCAGGCTGCACAAGGCTTCATCCAACCTGGCCTTGAACACATCCAGTGATGGAGCCTCCACAACTTCCCTGGGCAACCTGTTCCAGTTCTTAACACCCTCAGAGTGAAGAACCCTTTTCCTCCCAAAGCCACTTTAGTCCTTTTTTGTATAAAATTCCCTCTCTGCCACATCTTAAAATGAGACTATTCAGAGAGAGTAAGGTAACTCCAACATCCCGTCTTTCACTTCTGGGTCTTCCCTGGTCAGATCTGATCAGAGAGGGGCAAATTTCTCAATTCACAGAAAACTACTAGTGTTTCTAGTTAAATATGAACCACTCTGATATTACATTATCTTTTTTTTCTGTCAGTCAAGTGTTTTCTTACCCATTCCTTCTCTAAAATAATCAAGAAAAGATTAAAACTTCACTGTTATTTTTAACTGCAGTAAATTGCCAAAACAATGAAAGTCTCTGTATGTGGTAAGCCCAGAAACTTAGATGGGTAATTTCTTTAAATAAACAACAGTATTCCTCCAGCTTGAGCACAAATACATCTTGTGTTCCAGTTGCACCAGTAAATTTATTGCTGTGATAATACCAGAAATGACTGAAGACATGTTTGGCTGATGTTAAGCACAACCAAGGGATTTTGTGCAAGAACCGAGACAATGACCAAGCTGTGACTGAACTAATTCTGCAGAAGTGGTCTAACCATACTTGAGTATTTTTCTCATTTTACCTAAAATCGGGTTTAAAAATGTAAACAAATTACATCCTCTTCTTCACAAAAGAGAGAACATCTTAATCCTTCTTGCAGAATTCCCCAACTTGATTTTGTACTCTTTTAATACAACACAAAGACAGTACATTTATTAACTTATTTTTAGCAACATGCAGAATTAACTCTGCATGTTTTTTTTTTTTTTTTTTTTTTTTTTTTTTTTTTCAGGGCTGAGAGACCTCCAACCTAAGAAATGCAGAGTTTATTTTCAGTGGCAGAGCTGCCAATCCTCTCCACAAGCACATCAATGGTCATTGTGTCATGGACTGAACCATTCAGTTCCAAGGTGCTCTCATTTACACAAGCACAGGATAACACTGCACTGTGTATCAGTGGTTTTTCACTTGAATCTCAAAACAGGGTATCATCTTTGGGATCATATTCACCATCTTCCAACTGTTTTTTAATGCTTATTTCTTGGAATGGGATTCCTCTGACCAACAGCAGATGTCTGTCAGTACAATCACAAACATTATCTAAATTGGCAGAGCAGTGGCAGAGATGCAGCAAACCCATTCTCTATATTTCATGTTGGCAGAAAGGGGAACACATCCACAGGCAAGCATTCATAAACTGAGACTCTTTGATATAGGACCTTTAAAACAAATTGAAAGAAAGGCAACCAGTTTGGTTTGTGACTTCTGTTACTGGCTTGCATGTGTTATCTTCTGCTTTGGTGTGCCACAGAGGACTGCAGCACAGGTTTTACTACATGAGGAAAGAGAAATTCAGTTATCATTTGTAATGGAGATTGTACAAACAGGACCACAGCAGATGCAAACATGGCTTTCACGCTCAGGAGCAGTGCAACCTTTTAAAGACCAATGTAGATGAAGAAGTGGATCAAAGGGCAGAGAGCCTCTGTGTGAACATGGAGTTTTCACCATGACCAGAACATGAGCAGAATCTCAGGAAAAGAGCTCAAAACTCTCAGCTTCACATGCATGGGCACCTCCTGCATGAGCTAAAAGGATTAGCATAAACTAAAGATTCATGTAATATGCCTTGAAGGAGAATTTTCATCCCCCCCACCCCCCAATCCATACTTCTCACTAGGAATATAAACCAGACCCAAGTAGACAACTCTGAATTACTGCTTTATCTAAACATTTCAACATACAGCAAAGGCTAAAGAGATGAAGGGTAGGCTACCTTCTCTTCATGCACTCTCTGAAAATTAGAAAAGACCTCTGAGCACACACTTAAATGCCTTATTAGTCTTTGAGAGCTCCCTCTCCAGCTACCTGTCCATAGCATCATATTCTCAAACATATCTTTGTAATTCACAAGTTTGGACTCTGCTTTTGATCCTCAAAAGAGGATTTTCTGCTCTGCTCTCTGTAGCACAGTCACAGAGATTTTACTTCATCATCTCACCTTTCGATCCAATTAATTATATCCTTCTGCTTCTGCTCACACTACTACCTGGGAAAGCTCATGGGGTCCCAGCCTGAGGAAGATAATCTACTGTAGATCAGGTTAAAACCTATATCAGCGTGGCAACCACAATCTTTTATATTGTCTTCACCACTGAAGACACAAGCTACATTTTGGGACTGCTTGTTCAGCAGAGCAGTGTCCTGCCAGGAAGTTGTGGTCAGGAGTTTTCGCGGCCTGTTGCTTGTAACTCTTCAGAAGAAACAGACAAAAAGACTAAGTAAGAGAAAGGGTAACAGGGGCAGAAAAGCCCAGGGCAGTGCTGAAATGCATAGGGAGATGTGAAGCAAAGAACAAAATGTTCAGAATTCAAAAACTATTAATGAAATGAAGACCTATGTCTTCTTTAATGCCTGCTGCAAAACAGAAGAAACGTTCACAAGATTGCATCACATAAACACAGGCCACCATCAACACCATATTATTCATTGCCAGCAGCATTTCTACTCAGCTCACATTCACAAAAAAACCCGAGGAACAAATCTGTAAATATTTGGATTCTCAGAAGCTGCTTGAACTGGAATGGGTAACAATATCCTTTGTGAATTAAGTCAAAGCTCAGGCTAGAGAAGTCTATATGGTCTTTGCACATACACTAAGAAAGGTTTAGCAAAAACAAACAAGCAAAAAACCCACACAGAACCCCCCAAAAAACGAACACCAAAACCAAACCAAAAATAAACAAACCCAACAAACAAACCCCATAATTAAACAAACAAACAAAACCAAACAAAAATCTACACAAAACCAACCAAACAAAAGACAACTAAACAAACAAAAAAGGCACATCTTGAGGTATGTGAAGTGCTTGTTAAAGTTTACCTACCTATACAGGTGCGCCCATCAGTGTGGAGCCTGTGCCCCACCCAGCACTGGCAGTAGAAGGAGCCATGTGTGTTGACGCAGCCTTGCTGGCAGCCACCATTCACCACTGTGCACTCATCCACATCTAGAGAAGGAGAACAGAGGACAAGAATCACAAACCAGACTCAGCAAAGACATACCTTGACTCTACTGGGCAGCACATAGCTTATACATTATGTAAACATTACACTCAGTCTGAGGTTTGGTTTACTTTGCTTCTGCACTGTAAACAGAGTTTACAAAATAAAATTGAAATTGTATGGTGTTTTTCCAAGTTCCTGCAGGCACTGCCTCTATAGGATCTACTTCTGAAACCCTTGTTAATTATAGTGATCTGTGACATGGCTATTTCCTCGGGGCCAAGAGAAAAATATAGGGCAAGAATTAGAGTAAGATAAGACATCTGAGCTTGTAGATTTCAAACTGGTCAAACATTTAGTTTTTGTAAAAAGTTGCTGTATGAAGATTTCCTGTTACATCAGGCCTTTAATCCCATTAGCAGGTGCTCTTGAGGGTACAAGGATGTACAACTGACATAAATAGAAAAAAGCACTGCAAGAATAGAGCCCATGCTCTCAACAGTGCATTTTCAACTGCTGAATACACAAAGCTATGACATTAAAAAATAATTAAGATATTATGCCACAGTCCCTGTTATTCTTGTCCATTGGCTTGATTGCATTTATCTGGACTTTCCATAGTGTCTTCTGAGATTATCTCCCAGAAAACTGATGTGATTTCCTGACGATAGCTTTTCCAAACCTAAGGTATCTTTTAATATTTCATATTTTATCAACACAAACTCACTGGAAATAAAGTGACTTAGTCCATTCCCTGATAAAACTTCACCTGGTAAGATGTTTGCTTCTAATTGGTCTGCACTTTAACAGCCCCCAGGGATGGCAACTCTGCTTCCCTCCATCTCACCCAGGGACTATGCTGGTACCAAATTATCCTAACAGACAAAGACATTCTCCTCTGGCCAAAGCAAGACCTCTAACCTGCAATGGACATCTACAAAGAACCTCCCTTTCAACATTAAAAACTCCTATTGATTTAATTGCTCTTTATGTCCTCAAATCATCTGAGGTATTTACCTACCCAAGCGGGTGTGGATGAGGACTGGGACTTAAAGGATTGGGATCTAAAGAAATAAAAGAATGGCTGCAATGAAGCAAGTCTGCAATTTCTGTGGGGAAGACTCATCAACTGAGCTGAAAACAGGAACAAAAAGAAGGTTCCCTCCTGTCCCCTTCCCCCCCCCCCCCCCATGCTGCACTGGTGGAATGAGGGGCCTGGCTTTCATATTTTTGCTGTTGGTGTATCTGCTTTGAATTTAACTTTCATGATTTACATTTTGTTTGGGTTTTTTGGTTTGTGTTTTATTTTTGTTGGTTTTTTTTTTTAATACTTTTATGTTTATTCCATTTCAGAAAAATCTAATAAAAATAAATGAAAAGGCAAGTTTTAAAGATGACTTGGAAGCACACAACATTCTGGTCCTAAGGAAATGCATTTCTAATGTTAATTTTTAATACTTCACATGTGCATTACACTCACCTAAAATGAAGTCCTGGTGTTGACTAGTGTTTAAATTAAGACTGCTAACATGCACCACTTTTTATTCCTTCTTCTAGATTTGCTGTTTTATTAGACTGTATACTACACACATTTCTTACTGCTGGAAATGTCTGGGATACTCATTTTAAACAGAAGTTCTGCTCTTTTTTAAATGAAAATGGTAAACAGAAAATGTCATTTTGTTGAATCCTATAGTGTTAAAAAATAGCCCACTGAAAAATACCAGGATCAAATCAAACTGAGGAAACTATTTGTCTTGAGTATCAAAGAAATAAAATAAGCAAAACATCTCCAAAATATGTAATAAGGAAGCAAGTGAACTATGTAGTACACCACGTTCTCCTGTTTTACCTCAGTAAACTCAAATACTGTGAGCTTCACTGTATTAATTTTACAAGATAGAATCAGCTGAAGAATTTCCTAATATACCAAACACAGTTTTAAATTAGTATAACAGCACGTACAAAGGACAAAAAACAGTCCAACTAATAAAAACGAGAACTTGGAGTTAGCTCTATTTAAACATTTAAATAAGTGAATTAGTTCATGGGGAAGCTCCACACCCAGCAGCTCCAGCACCCACTGTGGTTCTTCTTTCAACAGCATTTCCTTCATGCTGGCACATTCCTAAAGACCATAATACAATTATATTGCTGAAAGGCAATATAATTAATTGAAAAATAAAAGACCTTAAAATATTTGTATATATGAGCTCTACTTAACCTCACCTTGAGACTGTGCAGCAAGTGTGGGGGGAAACAGAGATGAGCCTGCAACACAACCCTACAACTGTCTTACCATGTCCAGTACGATGACAGATGATCCCTTCTAGTCTCAGGCTTTCTCTTCAACATCAAAATTTTAAGGATTACATACTGAAAGATGTAATCAAGAAAAATGCAACATGCAGTTGCCTTTCAGCATCTCTTACATCTCAAGGCCAGGAATAAAGTGGCCCCTAGTTACAGAAGAAAAATGCCTTTATTATTTTGTCTGGGAAACAGTCTGCAAAGTAGACACTAATCTAAAAGCTTAAACTGCACTTGAAAATGTAACTTACTAAAGTTAGATTGTACTAGTAAAGGACGCAGAAAATGACAGCTAATGCAGGTACAGAAGTAGCCATTTCTCTTTAAACATAAGAGTAACTATAGAAATATTAAATTATTCTAATATCATGACATTATACAAATACTAAAAATATTCTAGAAATATGAAGTCTTTCTACAATAATTCTGGAATATTAAAGGATTATGAAAGATTGTATAACAATACCCTATAATTAAATTTTGATTAGTTTCCACTGGAGATCAAACAGAAACACCTAGGTGTTTAATTTTCTATAGTTATAATTTAGGATGCTTATTGAATTTACCTGAATTTCAACCCATTTATAGCTTGGTTTATCACAAGTTAGATGGTGATAAAAGGAACTGCTTTCCCACAGAAGAGAGAGTGATCCATAAAGAAGAGAGACGGGAAGCGAATTGAGAGTGGCGTGCTGCCCAAGACTATCTTGAGAAGGGGATTATGCTGCTGGGTAAATAGAGTGGGGTCAGTATAGTGAATATACTCCTTTCTCATCTATGGAAGATTTCAGCAAAGATGCATTTTAGGGGGATTCCTTGCTGAAGGTCTCTCTGACTTCCATGCTGTCCATTTGCACACAGGGATAGTGTCCACAGTTACACACTTCTCATCAAGAGCAAGCTGGCAGCAATAACCTAATGGTTGGCCACACAAGCCAGAAGTTAATCCTATGTGTTTACAAGATGGGAAGTGTTTTAGCCACCACAAAATGCACCTTTTATAGCTCTTAATGCTTCTGAAGTCTATGCATTTGGACTGAGCTCAGCTCATCACGAACTTCACACTGACCTTTCCTCCATCCCGAGAGGATGCTCATCTAAGGTCCTGAACATGGGAAAAGAGGGTATGGTGCACAAATGCACAACCCGCTGCCAGCGCTCAGCCCTTTGTCAGGATGAAGCTGCAGCTTTTGAAGTCCCCCATCCCCCTGCATGGGGGCTCTGCTAATCTTCAAGGATGTTTCTCCCCAATTGCTTTGATGGGCCACATTGGCAACAGTCCCATTTCCCTGCAAAAAAATCTATTTAAATACAGAGCTGTGTGATTGCCTGTTGGGAACTCAGGGTCATCACGTCAGTAGCTTTTTTCATAATGTTACTAAAACATTTAGAAAGAGCTGTGATCGAACAGTTCCTTAAAAATAAACAGACATCAGTGTTAAAACACAGATAATTAATGATCCTTCAATCATGTTTTTATAAAGAAAAAATAGCAGTGCAAGATGTTGCCAGATCAATTCCCTAATAACAAACAGCTTAGCTTTCTAAGCCATCAAAAATTTAAACACCGTGCAAAACTAAACCTCAAAAAAAGAAAAAAAAAAAAACAGTTCTGATGGCAGCAGGACTGAGTATTTGAAGTATCCTCTCAATTTTTATGATATTTCCCCTCTTTTCTAGCCATGTTATGCAAGACACAGTCGTGAGTGAGAACCTCAGTAAATTTGCTAGTGATACTAAACTGGGAGGGGTGGTTGATACAGCAGAATGTGCTGCCATCCAGTGAGACCCAGACAGACTGGAGAGCTGGACAAAGGCAAATCTAAAGAAGTTCAACAAGGATAAGTGTAGAGTCTTAAACCTGGGTAGGAACAACAGCACGTCCTGGTACAGGTTAGGGATAGACCTCCTGGAAAGAAGCACCATGGAGAGGGACCTTGGTGTCCTGCTGTACAGTAAGTTATCCATGGGACAGCATTGCACCTTTGTGGTCAGGAAGGCCAAGGGTATCCTGGTGTGGATAAAGAACAGTGTGGCCAGCAGGTCGAGGGAGGTTCTCCTTCCCCGCTACTCTGCCCTGTTGAGACCACAAATGTGCGCAGTTCTGGTCTTCTTAGTTCAAGAGGGACGGGGAAATACTAGAGAGAGTCCAACACAGAGCCACAAAGATAATTAAGGGAGTGGAGCATCTCTCTTATGAGGAAAGGCTGAGAGCCTAGGGGCTGTTAAGCCTGGAAAAGAGAAGACTGAGAGGGGATCTTATTAATATTTACAAATACCTGAAAGGTGGGTGCCAAGTAAAAGGGACCAGTCTTCTTTCAGTGGTGTCCTGTGATAGGACAAGAAGTAATGGCCACAAGCTAAAACACAGGAAGTCCCATCTCAACATGAGGAAAAGCTCCTTTACTGTGAGAGTGACAGAGCCTGGAACAACCTGCCCAGAGAGGTGGGAGGTGGTGGAGTCTCCTTCTCTTGAGACTTTCAAGACCTGCCTGGATCTGTTCCTGTGTGTCCTGCCCTGGGTGATCCTGTGTTGGCAAGGGGGTTGGACATGATGATCTCCAGAGGTCCCTTCCATCCTCTACCATTCTATGATTCTATAATTCTGAGATTCTATTTTTCAACCCCCATTTTTTAAGTTCTCCACTTACAACATCTCAGCACTAATTAAGGTTAAGAAGGGGCCCTGGCCACAGCTCCCATGGCTCTAAATGGACTGGAGCTATTGTTGCCAAAGGCCCTCGTGTTTATACTGCAACCCAGGTACATCATTAAACCTGCATGTAGCAAATACTTGGATGGTCACAGGCCTCCAAAGGGACTCTGAAATTTTCATTTGAACCACTGGATTTCAAGCGTTTCCTGAAATCCCAAATCCTCTTTGTTTTTAAATCCCTTTTTTGCTTCAAATAATTTGTCTAGCTACTTCTGCGGTCACAATTAATACATCACCAGCTCTCCCATAGATCCATAATGATGCATCCATGATCCTCTGCAGGCATATGCATGGATTTGTGCTCTCATGCAGGACAACTGATACTTTACATCTCCAAGTGTCTTCAGAAATACTGAAAGGCAGATCAGCATTTTCTTTGTAATTCAATTTATTTTTTTAAAGCACTGCATTCTTCACAAGGTCATTATTTGCAACTTTTATCACTTTGCACGTCTTCTTTACCTGTGTGTGCAGCTGCTCTGAATGTGCAAAGTGAAACTGCCTCCTAACACTAAGTATATTATACACTTTTCTTGCTTGGATATTTTTAGTAAAATGAAAGGTATAAGGTTATTTAAAATACAACCTCTACTGCAGATTGGAGTTACCTTCTTTGGGCTGGTCAAGCCAATGATGGCAGAAAAAATTCCCATAGAATTCTTATGGAAAACTGGCTGCTCATGGCCTGGATGAGCATACGATCTGCTGGATCAAGCACTGACTGGCTGGACGGGCCCAAAGAGTGGTGGTCAATGGAGTTCAATCCAGCTGGCGGCCAGTCACAAGTGGTGTTCCTCAGGGCTCAGCGCTAGGAGTTTTTCTGTTTAACATCTTTATTGATGACCTTGATAAGAACATAAATGAAATTGTTAGTAAGTTTGCAGATGACACTGACTTAGAAGGGTGTTCATCTGCATGAGGCTAGGGAGGCTCTACAGAGAGACTTGGATAGGTTGGATCAATAGGTCAACATTAGGATGAGCTTCAACAAGGCTAAGTGCTGAGTCCTGCATTTGGGCCACAACAACCCCATGCAAAGATACAGGCTGGGGGAAGTGTGGCTGGCTGGAAAGCTATGGTAGAAAAGGACCTGGGGGTTTTAATTGACAAGAGGATGAACATGATCCAGCAGAGTGCCCAGGTTACCAAGAAGGCCAATGGCATCCTGGCTTGTATTAGAAACAGTGTGAGCAGCAGAAGTAGGGAGGTGATTGTCCCCCTGTACTTGGCACTAGTGAGGTCACACCTTGAGTATTGTGTTCAGATCTGGGCACCTCAATACAAGAGAAATCTTGAGGTGCTGGAGCAAGTGCAGAGGAGGGCAACAGAGCTGGTGAAAGGTATGGAGAACAAATCTTATGAAGAGTGATTGAAAGAGCTGAGACTGTTTAGTTTGAGGAGGGGAGACTGAGGGGATACCTCATCACTCTCTACAACTACCTGAAAGGACATTGTAGAGAGGTTGGTGCTGGTCTCTTCTCACAGGTTATTAGTGAAAGAACAAGAGGGAATAGATTCAATCTTCAACAGGGTAGGTTTAGACTGGTTATTAGGGAAAAAATTTTCACTGAAAGAGTGGTCAGACATTGGAACATGTTGCCCAGGGAGGTGACTGAATCACCATCCTTGGATGTGTTTAAGGGGTGTTTGGATGTGATTTTAAGGGACATGGTTTAGGGGCGAACTTTGTAGAATAGGACTAATGATTGGACTTGATGATCCAAGGGTCTTTTCCAACCTGAATTATTCTATGATTCTGAAAATCCTAATTGGAAAGAGATATGATGTGCCAGCGATCCCAGGGACAGCATTCACATCAAGAACACTGTGGAGAGCTCCATGTGAGGTCTAGGCAGGCAGAAGATGGCACAGCAAGTTTTACCTCCCAGTTGGCTTCAAGAAGCCAGTGGCAATTCTTCTGGGTGACAAGTAAGCAGAGTTTCTCTCCATCAACTGTAAAAACATGCTCAGATTAATAACTGTTTGAAACCAGTATTTTCTGTTAGATAATGTCAAGGGGTAGTGAGTCCCCTTTAAAAGGAAAAAAAACTTTTATTTTTTTCCCTGCCTGTTGAGGGGGCGGGGTCAGGCCAGCTGGGGCAGCCTGGACATGCACACAGTCAAAATGGAAGAGGAGTGGTTTCTGGAGGGTCTTCATTTTTTCAGCGTGTACCTGGAGGAAGAAGGGTGCGGAGTGCAAGTCTGTTTCGTCTCCTCGGACTGAATTTCTCTGACCGGGTTTTTGTCACCGCTATTTCTTTGGTGCACCCTCTGCCAGCTGTTGTTTTGGGTTTGTCTGACATTTGCTCCCCTGGAACCCTGTTTTTCCTCCCATACCCAGTGGACCAGTGTTGGGATTCAAAACCTCTCTCATCTTCCCCATCCCTCACCCCATAGCCTTTTTCCCCTGGAGCCCCCGGAGGCCCCTGCTGGTCATTGGGGCAGAAAGGTGGCTGTCAATTTGAACTATTTATTTTTCTGTGTCTGTTTCAATGTTTTCACATTGTTGTTCGGTTTTGCATTCTATACAAATCTCTGTCTCTCTGCCTCTCTCTCTCTCTCTCTATATATATTCTTTAATAAAATTCTTGTCCTTATACCCCTGGTCTTGTATTGTTAAAATTTAAGATAATATCTCTCCAAACCAGGACAGTTAATTTGACAGCCAACGTGGGGCTCGAGACAAGATAAAGAGATAAGAAGCTTGTAGAAAAATCCCGGAGGCACCACCATGTTTTCCTCTTTGGCCACCCTTCTTTATCAGTTAGGCCTGTTATATATTTTCCCCTTCATGGGTCCTTTTATATAAATGAGCACGAGTAGCAAAATAGTGGTGGGTAGTATTAAATTAATATACTAGGTTTACATTATAATGGATTCCACATCAGTAGTCCTCTTCACTAGTATCTACCGAGTGATCCGTTATTACTGGAATATAAGTAACTATACCCATGGAAGTTTATATCCAATAGTACCTTTGCCAGTCCAGAGAGAAATTGGAGGACACCCCTCCAGGATTTTGCTCTTTATTTCCCTGATCTTAGAGGTATTACTTTCATAAAAGGTTTGTCCACAGTAGACATGAAAGATGTTCTGCTTTTTCTAATGGTTCTGTTGTGCATGGGCACTATTGTCTTTCCTATGATTAAAGACAGGCTAATGTTCTGGAGTTCAACCATTGCATTGGTCCTAGAGTGTAGGAGGACTGCCCAGAGGTCCACTCCACAACGGCAGCCAACCCCAGCAGCTATTGTCCCAGTGCAGAGGAAGAAATATAAAACCAAGTCGACATGCCTCACAACTGATGATGGGGAACCAGGACCCTCCCAGCCTGAGCCTGAACGTGTCATAGTCACCAACCCTCTGTCGTTCAATGTGCTGTGAAATTTAAAGAAAGATCTCACCCAACAAGCAAATGAGTCAATGCTCTCCTCGTTACTCTGGATTTGGAACACCTGTGCCGATCACACTGTCCTCAATGGCCAAGAGGCCAGGAGCCTGGGAGGTCTGTCCAATGACTCCAGCATCGACGAGGAATTTATACGAGTGCAAGAGCCTCTCAATCTTCAGAGACAATTGGTAATGAGTGTTAGAGCAAGATATAGCAGCCAAGATTACCTACAGCAACAGCAACGTCCCTGGTCCACCATGGAATAAGGAAGCCAGAGACTGAGGGAACTTGCTATTCTAGATAACATTTTTGCAGCTAACAAACCAGACCTTGGAAACCCTGATGATGTTCAATGCACGGATCAGATGTGGAAAAAGATGTCACAACTGGCACCTCAGAAATACCTCCAGTACCTGGTTATACACCAGGGGAGTAACACATAGGAGTCAGTGGGTAAAATTATGAAAAGGATGAGAGTCTACGAGGACACTGCTCATCCTGCTTCCCAGTGCCAGATAGCCTCTGTAGAGATGGAGGAGTTTAAAAGGTTTAAAAATGAGGTTGCTAACAACATGAAGGAGGAGTGTAAAACTCCGTGCTAAACTGGACACTCGTGCTGTTGAGTAGGTGTGAACCAGAGACCGTGATATTAGCACCCGCTGCTCCCTAGCAAGACAGAGTGGGTATGCTTCACAGACTGACCTGTGGTACTAACTTCTTGATCACAGGGAAGATATGTGACGGTAGGATAGAAAACCCACCCGCGTCCTGGCAGCTTGAGTGCAAGAACTTAAATCAAGGAACAAGCCACTGAAAGTGCCATGCCAGTGCCTCCTGGGTGAAGATTGTGACATAACAGCCAAAGTCGTGACTGTTCTGACCCACTGGAAGGCACCTCCTGTATGTATACTCAGGGAGAGGAAGGTGCTATCAACCAAAATCAGGATTAGTGGGGCCCTTCCTTTGGCCAGGCAGAGGAGAGGGATAATCAAATCTATTGGGCTGTGTGGATTCAATGGCCTGGCACATCTGAACCACAACAGTACGATGCTCTAGTTGACACTGGGGCCCAATGTACTTTAATGGTCTCAGGACATATATGCTCAGAAGTTATTTCTATTGCTGGAGTGACAGGTGGCTCCCAGGAGTTGACTGTAGTGGATGCTGAAGTGAGCTTGACCAGGAGAGAGTGGCAGAGACATCCTATTGTGACTGGCCCAGATGCTCCATGTGTTCTGGGCATTGACTATCTAAGAAATGGGTACTTCAAAGACCCAAAAGGACATAAATGGGCATTTGGAATAGCCACGGTGCAGACAGATGGATTACAAACATTGAATACATTGCCTGGTCTCTCAGAAAAGCCCGCTGTTGTGGGACTGTTAAAAGTTGAAGAACAGCAGGTACCAATTGCCACTAAGACCATGCACTGCCGGTAATATCGCACAAACCGAGATACTGTAATTCCCATCCATAAGATGATTCATGAGCTGGAAAGCCAAGGGATGGTTAGCAAAAACAGCCCCATTTGGCCAGTGTGTAAGTCTGACAGGGAACGGAGACTGACTGTTGACTACCGTGATTTGAATGAAGTGACTCCAGTGCTGAGTGCTGCTGTACCTGATATGGTGGAGCTTCAGTATGAGCTGGAGTACAAAGCAGCCAAATGGTATGCCACCATTGACATTGCCAGCACATTCTTTTCAATTCCCCTAGCATCACTGTGCAGACCACAGTTCACCTTCACCTGGAGAAGCGTGCAGTACACCTGGAATCGTCTGCCGCAGGGGTGGAAACATAGCCCCACCATCTGCCATGGACAGATTCAGGACACGCTGGAGAGAAGTGAGGCTCCCAAGCACCTACAGTATATTGATGACATCTTCATATGGGGGAACACAGAAGAAGAAGTCTTTGAGAAGGAGGAAAAGATTCTCCTGAAAGGCGATTTTACCATCAAGTGGAGTAAAGTCAAAAGTCCTGCCAAAGAGATCCAATTTCTGGGAGTCAAGTGGCAGTATGGACACCATCAGATCCCAACAGAGGTAATTAACAATTTAACAACTATGTCTCCACCAACCAGCAAGAAAGAGACCCAATTGTTCTGAGGCGCTATAGGTTTTTGGAAGATGCACATCCCAGAAAGGGGATGTGAGACTCACTCACAGCCAGATCGTGAGTCCTCTCTACCTAGTAACAAGAAAGAAGAATCACTTCCACTGAGGCCCTGAACAGCAACAGGCTTTTGAGCAAATCAAACATGAAATTGCCCATGCAGTACCCCTCGGACCAGTCAGGACAGAGCCAGATGTAAGGAACATTCTCTACTCTGCAGCCACGGACAGAGGTACTTCCTGAAGCCTCTGGCAGAGAGTACTGGGTGAGACTCAAGGCCAACCCCTTGGATTCTGGAGTCAAAGCTACAGGGGCTCTGAAGCAAACTACACACCAACAGAAAAGGAAATCTTAGCAGACTATGAGGGAATTCAAGCCACATCAGAAGTTGTGGCGTGGTCCTGGAGGAAGGAGGGTGCAGAGTGCAGGTCTGTTTCGTCTCCTCGGACTGAATTTCTCTGACCGGGTTTTTGTCACCGCTATTTCTTTGGTGCACCCTCTGCCAGCTGTTGTTTTGGGTTTGTCTGACATTTGCTCCCCTGGAACCCTGTTTTTCCTCCCATACCCAGTGGACCAGTGTTGGGATTCAAAACCTCTGTTGTCTTCCCCCCTTCCTTTAACCTGCGTCCCCTGCAGGTCATAGGAGAAAAAAGGCAGCTGTCAATTTGAACTATTTCTGTGTCTATTTATTCTGCTGTTTCAACATTTACTGCTTTCACATTGTTGTTCAGTTTTGCATTCTATACAAATACATATTCTTTAATAAAATTATTGTCTCTTTATAAGCCTCTGATCTCGCATTGTTAAAATTTAAGATAATATCTGTCCAAACCATAACAAAAATTTCCTCTTCAGAGTGCCCAGGAACTGCTGGGGATTTTTATTTTACTAGTTTTGGCAAAAATTCTTTACCATTGGCACATAAAGAACAATATGAAGAGACACAAAACCAAATAGTTGTGAGCACTACCTATCCTACGAACACTAGAGATTTGATGTAGCTGAAAAGATTTCTGTCCAGCTGGGATATGATGCAAGAACCACATTCTGGGTACATGATATGAAAGCCATCTGCAATGCAGGGATCCAAACCACCACACCACCATCTGCAGATCTAGCCCAAATGACTTGCATAGAAGTAAGTGTAACTACACCCTTTTTACCAGATGCATAAGAAATACTACATAAAATTGGAATGAATGACAGATGAACATTTTCGTTTTTCAGTCATCACGACCCCCCATCTCACTGAAGAAAGGATGCAACCAGTAGAAGCAGGGGAATAAACAAAAAAACCCACCCCTACTTGCATTTTCTTAAGAGTATGGTTTTCAAGTCAGATTATAATTAAAAATAATTATAACAATTATTTATTAAAAAAGTCATGACCAGAAAGAGGAAGCAAAGTCAACTCTTACGCAGCTTTATGTGAAAAAGCAGTAAAATCAGGTCTGTCCCTTCTTACCCAAGGACCTCTGAGGGTTGTCGTTCCACACACAATATTGTGAGGATTTACAGTCATTAATACAAATGGATCAACTGTTCAACTCAAACATTTAGTTGGAAATAAGTTAAAAATCCAACTTGCCACTCCCTTGCCCTATCTCTTCTAGTCTCTTCAGTTGCAGATCATTCATATAACTCATCTGACATTGGAACTCCCTAATTGTTTGCTATTTAACATGATATTTAAAATCAACAAAGATATATGAGTGTTTTCCCTTCTGTTATCTGTAACGGTGGTGGGATTAGTCTCTTTTCTATATTTCAAAGGATGTTTAAACTGAAGTGAAATGAAGTGAAAATATCATATGGTCTTTCCCCATTAATTTACATGGTGGATTTTGCACATTTAGCATGTTTCTAAATTAAATTATTTAGATACTTAAGGGAAGGAAGGAGACCAAACTTGGCTCCCAGTCATTCATAAGCTGATCAAAAAGTCAGAAAAAAAGCATGAAACGTAAAATAAGACCCTGCTATTGCAATAAGTAGATAAATTTATGACAGATTCAGCTCACTGCTTCCTTTAGCTCTCATAGTCTCCCCAAGTCTTGAGCTGGAAAATGTCCTCAATTTGACAACCAGTGTGAATCCACTCACAAATGTACTTGCTATTAAGTGTGACAATTTGGTCCTGAAGCAGAATTTTTTTAAATGATCCCTGCTGTTTTACTAACCACTAAAGTGATTTTCAGAGTTTCAAAGTTTGATTTGAGGAGTATTGAAAACCTGTTGCTAGGAAAATATCTGTCCTTTTTTTTGCACAACGAAGGAAGTTGGACATTAGTATTGCCTCTTGGAAGAAAAATAAGTTTAAAGTCTGGTCAAAAGCAAAGCCTAAAAATCATAATGAAAAAAAGCAGAATTTCTGTTCAAATTAATAATAATTAAAAAAAAATCTGCTTCATTGAATCAAACTGAGCAGCAAAATGTAGAAAAGCTGTTTTTGTTAGCTGCGATATTTTTTAAATTGCAAAACACCTTATCTAGGGCTTTTTTATGCTTCATAAAAAACCCCACAAATATGCTACAAGCTCTTTTGAGTGGTCTACTAGAACCTGATGTTAAAACACCTTAGTGAAACAGCTTTCAGCACAGATAAATGTGCTCCTGCAGAGCCAGCTGCCTCATTTGGAATTGTTAGTGCTCCCAGGCTTTTATTTTTCACTCCTCAGCTATTTGTTTCTGCCCTTTCCTGGCCCCTCCAATGGATTATATGAGCACCCATTGTCTGCTCAGGTTCAAAGTCACCCAGGTTAGCTCGAGTCACTTACATTTTCCTAAGTCACCGGTGGCTGAGGCAAACCTGCTACAACAAAATTAATTAACGGAATAGCTTCAGCAAACTGCACTGAAGGAGATTGTCTGGCTGAGAAGAGATTGGTTAAAAGGCATGGTTAAGAGATTATTTCCCCAATTTAGTCCCTGCAAACAGATTCCACAATGAAAGAGGACCCTTGTTAGTGTAGTGAGTTTTCCACTATGTTTTTTCTTTGCCCAGAACAAAGGACTTTTAACCAGTATCTATTTTGGCAGGGCTGTCCAATTAGCCATGCACAGGGACAGGCTTTCCAAGTTACCTGATTATTTATCTTTCCCTGGAAAAAAAAAAGACATTTGAAAAAGAACACCAAAACAAAACAAAAAAAAATCCCAAACACTTTTGTACTGGGTTCATCTGTCTCTCAGTCTGTCTCCTTCCTTTAGACCTCCCCAGTAATTCAGTCACACTGCAGAGAGGAATTTTCTACCCTGCAGTTGGTACCTCACCCTATATTTCAGATGTTTTTCCAGGTAGCTCCAATGACTTCCAGCTGTATCTAGGTGGGGTTTTCTTTCTCTCACCCCTGATTTATCTGCTTTTATGTTGAGAACACCTAAGGACAGAGATCATATCTCTGTGAAATGCTGAACAGCAGAGTCATCTATGTCTGTGTTAGGTTATAAATATTTATATCCATATCTGAAGGGAGAAGTATTTCCTGATAACTGTTTTCAAGGAGGGCTGAGGACAGAGGCATCTCTGAGTGATGGCTTTTGGGGAGCTTCCTGCAGCAGCTTCAGGGAAAGACAGAAAGCTGCTTCCAGCACATGTGTCAAGTGTGTGGTGGACTGAAAGGCTTCTATAAGGAATGAAAGGGACAATCCACTTGATCAAGCCTTAGAGACTTGGATTTAACTTTCTAATCTGTCACCAGCCTTATTGGAGAATAAATACATTAATAAATTGCTGTGAGATGTCACACAACCCTTATAGTGGGAGCCAAGGATGATCTGAAAGAATTACATTGATTTGCCAAAGATCCCAGTAGTTTGAACTTATTTTTGGGATAGAGGAGGAATATATGAGGGAAAAAAGATGCTCTAAGACCTTTTTTTTTTTTTTTTACTTTTTTTTTTACTTTTTTTTTTTATTTTTTTTTTTTTTTTTTTTTTTTGTTTTTTTGTAAAGAATGGCCAAATGCAACCATTTTCGGTGTGTGTTTTTTTCTCCCACATACTTGGGTTCCGCAAACACAGTTCATCTCTCAGCTGTCCTTCAAGAACAGATGTCTTGGATAGAGTGATGTGAAAAGACAAAAATGGCTAATATGTGTACTGCTGCTTTCTGCTTATTTTCAGTGCCTGACATGTCAATCTCTCATGAGTTATTTACCAGTGGTTTAGCTCAATAAACAGTCAAGAGCCCCTCATCCACAACTCTATATGCAAACCATACGTTGCAGTTCAAAATTTTGAAGATTATAATTAGAACTGTCCATTCAATTTAAACAAGGTCAAGAATGAAAACTATTTCAAATTCAATAAACGGGCCATTTCAAAGTGTAGACACTGCAGAGGACAAGCTTAACAACTTAAATGACAGGTAAAGCTTCATTTCTAATCCTCATTTTGATACTGTCTGTAACCTCAGGAGTCAAAACACATCACTGCTCGGTCCTTAAAATATGCAGAGAAAATGAAAATGTCAGTGGAATGAAAATAAAGGAGAAGCATCTGTTTGATAGCTGTGTAAGCCTGTGATATGTAAACTGCTTTGGAGTCAAACAGCCCTAATTAGAGTTTCAAGGCATTCTTCATTAAATATGTACACACGGACATATATATATATGTTTGAGTTTAAAGCAATTATTAAGGCCAGATAATATGCAAGAAAAACAGGGTGTAGAATTAAATCAAGGAACATGATCATTTCATGCAATTTCAGAAAACACCATTATGTTTTCATGCAGCTATGAAGAAATACTTTTCTCCATCTTTTCACAAAGTAAATCCATATATTTTTCTCCACTCCTAAGTCTTTAAACCAAAAAAAGAAGGATCCATTTCTGAATCTTGTAGTAGTACACAGCACCTCAGCAAAGCAGAGCCCAAAAGAAAGACCAATAAAGTTACCAGCTGCCACAGTGGGCTTCTACTGATAGGCATTTTGGCAACTGTACACCCTTGATGTCTCCAACTCACATCAATATGAAATCCACACAGATGGACATACACTCTCAGTGGAAAACTGGTGCCAGGGTAAGTGAACGACCACAAGAAATAAGAAGAGAGCACAGTCTGAAGAATGACAACCCAGAAAAGCATGCAACTTAAGAACTTCAAAAATGTTTATATACTCAAATAATCAGCCTCACTATTTTTACTGTGTCCAGTAAAAAAAAAAAAAAAAAAAAAAAGAAAAAAAAAAAAAAAAAAGAATGTATTAGCGGTGAACAGTGAAGTTAGATGAGGATGCTTTCTTTTTTGGTGTGGACTGACAGAATAATTAAAGCTGTGAGTTATTTCTGCTTAGGAGGAAGGCTTTCAGATCACCAGCATCAGCAGCTTCACTGCAATGCTCCTGTAAGTTTTTCTGTCATGGGGCACAACAGCAGAAGAAAAATTTGTTATGGGCTATCAATTTTTAAATAGAGTTCTTCAGCAGAACTCAGGCCATGCTGGGAGGCGGGAGGGTGGCAACAGAGGAAAGGATCTCTACCATGAGATGCACTTAATAAGTAACAGCTGAAACTCCTTGTGTAGATTCAGATCTGAGCTGTACTAAGGAGGTATATACACTGGGCCATCAGCATCTTCCTCGGCAGGATATGACAGTTTGAAAAAACAGGGAATAAAAGAGAGAGATGATTGATCTAATGAGAAAACCTAGTTTTTGTTAGCAGTAATATTAATGCCCACTTGCTGAGCTCAGTGTCTTCACTACAGTAGAAGTCACAGAGAAATGTCTTTGTCTTTTTACACAGTAGGTAAAATATGCAAAAGAAAATGCTAATCATGCAAATACCTTCATAACCTGACATTTCCAGCTTACAGCACATGCATTCTGCTGGTTGGAAACATGAATGCTGTTTGTGACAAATGTCCTGCTTTGGTTGATACAAAGCTTTAAGACATCATATGGTTAGACCATGTCGCTCACCACATCTACAGGATTTTAAATCCCTCCAGGAATGGGGACACCACCACTGCTCTGAGAAACCTGGGCCAGGTCTTAACAACCCTTTTGGGAAGAAATTTTTCCTAATGACCAATGTGAGTTTCCCCTCATGCAATTTGAGGTGGTTTCCTCTTGTCGTATAGATTTTTACTTGGGAGATTAGACCAACACTCACTACTTTACAACCTCTTTTCAGGTAGTTGTAGACAGTGATAAGGTCTCCCCTCATCATCTCTCTCCCAGTCTCACCTAGACACAGCACAATCCACTCTTTTTCTATAAAACCTGTCTCCCTGACATTGCACTACAGACACAGGGTTCATAGGGTGCCTCCACAAGAAGCTGCCTCACGCATAGATTCCCCGCTGGAGCTATCACAACTCCAAACTGATCTGAAATATAAATCACCAGTGAGCAAAAGACAGCATGTTACACAGATTTTCTTGCTCTGCTTAGTCATGACTCTGCAGAGATTCAACTACAAGAAGAGAGAATTGGCATTAACATATGTGAAACCTGTCTATACCAACTGTCAGAGCTGGATCCTAATGAACTAAATCACCAGAAACAGAAGATTTCTTTTTTTTCCATCCTTTCCCCCAACCTCTTTCTGAGATTAAAAGTGACATCAAATGAATCACTTGATTACTCCATTTTTTCTTAGCATTTTTTTGAATTCCTTGGCTGATATTAAATCTCCTTTGGAATAGTAACTGCTAACAAGGTTCTCAGATGGGTCTTTCAGAGATATGCAGCAACTGCAGGTTTATTTCAAGTTGGTCTTCTAATAAATCCCAATTAAAGCCCTCAAGTACTCATGTAATTGAAATTTGAGTAATCCAATATGATGTTGATCAAACTGCTGATCTTTCAATAATGAGCTGTAGCCCTCCTAGCAGTTGCTGACAGTCATGTCTGGATCTCTTCCTTTGGGCCAATGCTTTGAACAGAGAAGCTGACAGATTTCTGTTTAGTTTAGATTTTATCATGAATTGTTTTAAAGCTTTTTAAGGATATATTTGATGGCTTATAAAATACACAGGCATTTCAATAAAAACTGGGATTTCTCTTAGTTGTCCCAGTGAAGACTGGTATTAAATGCTTCTAAAAAGGAATATAAACACCACTTAGGAGTTGTTAGTCCTTGTTTACGTAGCCCATAGGGAAAGCTATAGAAAAAGCAGTTGTTACACTGCACAATACTCTACTGAAAAGCAAATAGGCATATTTTTCTCCTCATAATTTGAATTTAAAGTATGAATTGAAGGTTTCTAAGCCTTGCCTCTCTACACAAGAATAATTCAGTTGCAATTTACATTTTCGATGTGCTCAAAATGAGCACCAAGATGACTCATGTGCTGTTTATAAGATATTTAAATTTACTTGTTACAAACAAGCTATAGTTTAAGTATTCAAAAGTCTTACTTCTGCATAAAATTACTACTAACCGTAATTTTGGAGATCATGACCAGAGCTTCAATTTCAGGCTTCCAAAGCTCTTCCTACACAATGATTCTTGAAAGCACGAGTGTATTCTCTGACAATGGCAATCATTGTATCTCTGTAATTGCGGAAAAGATTACCTAGCTTTTAATTCATATTAGTCAGCTGCAACAATACTGTGATTCTTTCTTTTCCCTTAAAATAAACTAATTATTGTCAATCAGCCCAGTGGAATATTAACATTCTCCATAACCTGCCTTTCAGACGTAGTCATAAATGCTAGAAACTAGCTAATATAAATTAATCAGAGCCCCAGAAGTATATCAAAACACATTTGTACTGCAGTCTAACATTTCTGTCATATCGTTTTTAAATATATTTTGTCTGGACAATCATAGTTTTTTCATAGAGTTATATAGTGATCTTCATCTATTCAAAGAGCTCACATTAATTAAACAACATTAAATCCCTGAGACATGTAGCAAATACTGCAATATTAAAAAAATTTAAATGCTTTCATTGTCAAAAGCTGATCAATAAAGCTTTAAGCATCAAGAAGTTTAGACAAAGGAATCTTTTCAGGCCAGTGTATATGTTCACGCCCAACTTCCTGCACAAACTCAACAAGAATCAGTAACCTGCAGAGAGACTGTGAAGGGGATGACTTCTACCTGCACTTTATGCAACTACTCCTTTCCAAAGATAATAGCAAGTTATAGGTGTCACTTAATGTCTCTTTCCAACTGGTAGAACTCATGTGGGGCTTTTCAGATCCTGGATCAACCCATGTGCTGAGTCTATAATCAACTGTGAGCCATGGAGAGCTTTCAAGAGCCATATGGACCAGTCCAGAAGATGCCATAGAGATGGAACTCCTTGTTTTTTATTACCTTGGAGGCCTGCGAGATCTAGAAACAATTTTTCTCTTTCCGTTCATTTCATATGCAGAATGGGTTGCCAGTTTTCTGTCATTTATGAATAATATATGCTTTTTAAAAACCAGGCTGCTTTGGAAGACAGAAGATGTGCTGCAGTGTGCATTTGACATGATTATAAGCTGCACTACATCCAACCCTCTGTAATCCTTCCAGAACCTGAAAATTAAACTGCCAGTTGCATGGATTGCTTATGCAAAAGGCTTTTATTAAAACAATGTAATTGAATTAAGCAAAGAGAAAAATCTAGACAACAAAAATTGAAACCTCCATGGAAAAAAGACATTTGCCACCATTATCTTGAAATAATCATAGAGTTATTGAAATATTAAGTGGTCTCAGTATGCCCTGAGAGCCAAGGCTGCAAATATAGGTAGGGCTTCTTCAGCTGTTCCTTTGGAGCCTTGGATTAGGACATTGTTCTTTAAACCAACTGATTCTACCCAATTGGTCTGCATGAAACTTCTGCTTAAAAAAGTAAGTGAAAACCAACTGTTCCTGTCCTCAACTCCAATCAATAAAAGCACACATTCAGGATAAATGAGCTTGCTCTTCAATGGCAATATTCACTTTGGAGGAAGCTGTCATAACTGTTAGTTCATTTACCCTGAGGGATATCAGATGTGAGAAGTTATGTGGTTTAGCTCACTGCTGTCTTTGTTCAGAAGGCGAGAGATGACTGAGGAGACTGCAGCAATAGTCAAGCATGAATCTGGAAATACCTAAACAAGAACGATTAAAATTTTAAAAAATATATCACTTATCAGAGCATCAGATGTTCCTCTTGGCTAAGACTGCCACATAAGAACTCAAAAAATAAGTTGGAAGTGTCTGTTCTGGCCTGAATTACATGTCTACCCTTCCTGGATTGAAGAGAAACATGCCAGACACAAAACAACTGATTTTGCCAAATTTAGTATATGATGCATTTGAGAAAGATTGAAAGGATTTGTGTGTCCTCAGTATGTAATTGAGTGGATTAGGCTTGGGTGGGCAAACAAAATATGAGGGGACTGATCAAACCCATTCAAGATATTCCCTAAGTGCTGACAATCACTGTGAGCCTGAAATGAGCCCACTGGCACTCACCTAAAGGCAGGCAGGAATCAATATTCATTTTAGAAGTCACAGAATCACAGGATGGTGGGTGCTGGGATCTCTAGAGATCATCTCGTCCAAACCCCCCTGCTCCAGCAGAGTCACCTAGGGTGGGGGGCCAAGCATTGTATTGTCCAGGCAGGTTTGGAATCTCTCCAGAGCAGGAGACTCTACAACCTCTCTGGGCAGCCTGGGCCACGCTCTGCCACCCTCACAGGAAAGAAGCTTGTCTTTATGTTCTGATGGAACCTCTTGGGTTCCAAAGTGCACCATTTGCTCCTCATCATGTCCCTGGGAACCACTGAAAAGGGACTGGCCCCATCCTTTTGCCCCCTGCCCTTTACTGATCAGATCCCCTCTGTCTTCTCTTATCCAGGCTAAACAGCCTCAGGGCTCTCAGCTTTTCCCTATCAGAGCTGTTCCAGTCCCTTCATTTTCATAGCCTCTGCTAGACTCTCTCCAGTCATTCTCCCTCTCAAACTGGGGAGCCCACATTTGGGCACAATAACATACAGTTAATGTTACCTTTACTATGAGTCTGCTGTAGTTTTTACTAAATATTTAGAACACATTTTTTTGCTGTAGTGTCTCCATAAACAGACAAATGAAGAAAGATAACACTATTAGTCTTGGAGAGCACATGGCTTCTCACAGCTATTGACCCCAGATGGCTCTGAAAGCAGCACAGGGGTGCCCAAGGAAGATCAGACAAATGACCTCCAGCCTCTATTTCTTCTTGAGAGGCAGAGAAAAATGCTTGAAAATGAGAATCAGGAATTTCCAAAAGAATTTATTGGAAGTAGAAATAAAATTACATTCTCAATGAAGATTGCAAATGTAGCTATGAATGTCTTCAATAGTTTCTGCCTGGACCTTCTCTGCAGCCATGCACAAACCCCATGCAGTTCACCTGCCTATATTCAATAGTCTCCAAAAAACCACTGAAGTCTCACTGTGCAATGCTAACCAGCATTTTAAATGCATAATTAATCCTTAATCTTGGTTAATATATTTGCCTTTACAAGGGGAGTAAGGGAACCCTTGATTTTTATCAACTGGGATTTGAAATTAAAAGCAGGAATTATGCTTTTTATTTCTGACTAAAGATAATGATTTGACAGGCAGGAGCAACCATAAATAAACAATAGTTAAATGTAAAAGTAAGTGTTGCTTCTTGTTGAATTCCCTTCTAATAATCAGACATCTACCAGCAGTCTGGATGTTCAAACTAATGGAGAAGAAAATGTTTATTCTCTGGCCTCTGACAGGGTGCTTCATAGCTTTTTTTATATTTTGAAACTTCAACACCTGGAGATTTTTGACTTAGCCATAAGAACCCATTTTGGAGTCTCAGGGTACCCAAGAGCACCTAATGACAGGGTTGGAAATACCAGAAATTAGCTTTTGTCCTCTTTTTCTCTCACAATTTTTTTCTTTTGCCTATTGTTTATATATTCCTTTTTGACTTGCTGTGTAAAACCTATATATTAAAATACCTCTGTTATCAAGACTTAACAGACCCAGCGTTTCTTAAGGTGACAAGACAGAGTTGTCTGTTCTCCAAATTCTTTGAGGTGGACATTAAGTGAGCACAAGATCTCAGTTACAAATAATTAGATAATTGTGATACAATATATCCATAACTGATTTTATTTCCAGAGAAGATCTTGAAACAGAGGAAAATGAAGAAGGCTGGGTGGCTTCATCTCATCTATGAGTGACTTCACTTGATTGCTCTAAGATCTGAGTGGCATTTGTTGAACCCATAATCAGAAGTGATATATTTTTCTTTTTGTAAAATATTATTATTTAGTTTCCTCATTCTCCTTCTATTGAAGTGTTCCTGAAAAGAACTAACTCTGTGTTATGGAATACCATAGTGTTATGAATCAAACTTAACTTTATTAGATAAAACAATGTAACAGCATCCTGAAACCCTCTAGTGGACTAGTTTCTCATGTTCTATTAAAAATAACTAACTAAATAAAATTTTAAAACTCATTGGCATTTCCCTAGAGGTGCATGGTATTTATGTCCTTCAGATTTTTTTTCCACAGGACACAGCAGAAGCCTGGTGCATTGCTTTGTTGGTCAAGGAAAACAGTCCAAATGCAGAATTAACATGTTTGTTCTCTTTGAGAAAAATAGAGTCTGACAAGAATAAGTTACACCTTAAACCTCACAGACTAAATAAACGCTGAGGTCATTCCAATAAACACTTTCTTTCTCTTAGACAAATCCCTCAATATTCATTAAAAAGAATACTGAGCTAATAGCCCAGCTATTAACTCTTCTGTGGCAACAATGTCTGAAGAGTTCCCCTCTGACCTAGGATCAGGCTAAACCAGTGACACTGGTGACAATTACATTACTGGGTTAACCAGTGGTGGCCTTGCAAAGTCACACACTGGCTCTGGACACAGCTGCTCCAAAAGACCCCCTGGCAAAAGTCAGGAAACCTGCCAGGGCTTCAAGGTCTGACCAAAAGCCCTGGGGACAGGGTTGCAGTGATTGCAATATGAATCTAATCAATAAAATAAAAGCTTCTTTTAATCAACAGCTAATCATAGAACTTAGTTTTTCTGTAACTTCCTTCAGTTGCCTTGGCAGATGAGACCACAATAATATAAATAAGAAAAGACAGTTTACCAAAGAAGGTTAACATAAGGTCGTGACTTTTTTTTTTTTTTGACTTCTGAAGTTTATTCATGTGTAAAAATGTACTTTTGTAGCTGTAGGCTCAGCATCCCTTATGGATCTGGACCTGTGCCAATAACTGAGTTTTTTAATATGTTCAGAAAAAAACCCCAATGTTTCTGCTGTTTTTGATATTTGAGTAGAATTTTTTTGCGCTAATATAATATACAAAAAGAGAACATCTATTAATCTCACAGATTATCTCACTGACATCGGAAGTCAGAAGTACCTATGTTAAAACAAATAAGGAGGATTTGCAAATACACACACACAGACACACATACTTCCTTTCCCTTCCTCATACCAAGTTACAGCTCTCTGAGCAAATCCACCTAAAGACACTGGCCAGACTACCCCTGAACAAGGAACATTGGTGCAGATGCACAGGGCACTGAATGAGGCCGACAGTAATACTCTAGTAAATATAAAATATTAATTTGTTGCATTATTCGTGCAGTGATTTAAAGACAAATCCTCTCACATCATTATCTTCCACCAGACATATAACAGTCATGAGGTAAGCTTGAGCTTTCTTTCAGAAACTGTAATTCCTGTGTGCCTATCTGCCCGAAGACATTTCTCTGTCAGACAAGAAAACTGAAGTTCTGTCCATGAATGCTGGAGAGTAAAATCTACAGTACGGCATGTAGATAATTAGTCTTGAAAGACGAATCAGTTCACCACTAGGGTTGGCATGTCCATATAGATGCATGTGCTTTCACCTTACTACAATTTGCCTCCCTATCAGAGCTTGCCTCTCGATGAAATAAGCTAAGACTTTATATACTACATAACTTGAATGATATATCCAGTTTTAAGAACTCCCAGTTAGTCAGAAAAGATCATTACAGGCCTTGTCAGGAACACAGACCCTGAAGTGGGGGGTGTCCAAGGCTGTGCTGCTCAATCCCATTCTCCATGTGGCTTTAACTAGCTACAGAACCACTCTAGAAAAGGAAGGTTTAGTTAATGCTGACAGTAGTATCTTCTTTTAAGATTATCTTGACTCTTACATGCTCATCTTGTTCACATTCGTGGAGACTCGTCTTGCACACAATTTTGGCACCCAAGAAGATAGAGATGCTTTGCATCTGCAGCTCATTCTACCTGTGAAATTAGGCTTTTGAGTCTTCTAAAAATGTTCATTAAAAAAACTGCTATTATTGATCAAAGCAGCAGTATGCTTGTCCTGGTTTGAGTGAGAACTGAACAAATTTTCTTCAGTGATTTTACTTATCAGCTCAGATTTTCTAACTAACTGCAATTTCTGAAGTTAGAAGCATGTTTTGCAGACAGTGTCTGCTTCTAGCAGTGATAATGCCTCATGTTTAGAGTTATTACCAAGGATTGGAATGCAGATCAAGGCCATTGCTTGAACTTGTAAATCACACTGAGGGGTGCAGAAAGTGAAAGACCGTATCTTCAGAGAGGAGCAGACAGGACAGGTGACCCCAAAATGATGAGGTATTCCATTCCGTATACGTCATATCCAGTATATAAGGGGCTAGGCCCATCTAGGCTCTCAGCTCGTGGTGTTGTTCATTGGTGGTCTTCCTCTCTTGAGAGGTTCTCACCATCAGAGCACCAAGGAGGACTCTGTCCATACTGCCTTTTATTCTGATCACTGTGTTCCTGAACATAGCTCCTATCTGCTGTGGGGCCCAGTCTGGGACTCTCCCTGTGCCAACTCCACAGCATCAGTGACGGTGACATAATTACCATCA
>JAOEGS010014666.1:8445-24174 GCA_025447755.1 Corythornis vintsioides | reverse complement strand
AAGAGAAGAGAAGAGAAGAGAAGAGAAGAGAAGAGAAGAGAAGAGAAGAGAAGAGAAGAGAAGAGAAGAAGAGAAGACAAAGAAGAGAAGGCTCTGGGGAGCCCTTATAGTCACCTTCCAGTACCTGAAGGGGGCCTACAGGAAGGCTGGAAAGGGGATGTTTACAGGGGCCTTTAGTGAAAGGACAATGGGTAATGGGTTTAAATTAGAGAAGAGTAGATTTAGACTAGATATCAGGAAGAAGTACTTTATCTTGAGGGTGGTAGAACGGTGGAATAGGCTCTCCAGGGAGGTGTTTGAGGCACCATCCCTGGAGATCCCAAGGTGAGGTTAGACAAGGCTCTGAGCAGCCTGGTCTAGTTGAGGGTATCCCTGGTCACTGCAGGGGGGCTGGACTAAATGATCTTTGGAGGCCCCTTCCAGCCCTAACAATTCTATGATTCTACAGGAGGAATGGCTCCTGGCTACGTCATTGTGTTCCCAACTCAACCAAGAGGTGCAATGGTAGATTTTTCCTCTTCCACTTCTGCTCTAGGTAAGCTGCAGAGTTCACCCAGCCCCAGCTGTAGGCTCTACTCAATGCACCAACTTCCCACTTCTGTGCAACAAGATCAGTATTTTAAGTCATTTAGGGTGGTTCTTCAGATACATGCGCACTGACATCTGCATGACCTACTTGCTCAACTGATTGTTAGAACTTTACACATTATAAATGAAGAACATTAAAGAACCACATAAATAAGCTAGCACATAGGATTGCCAATGTCAGAGAATAATCAATACTGAAGACATTTCCTTTTTAAGCCATGTACTTATTTACCCTACATCAGAATTTCTGAAGAAATGTGACAGAAATCACCAGGCCAGCAATACTGCTCTGTTGAACAGGATCAGAGATGACAGATGGTGTGGAAGTATTTTCAAACTAAAAAAATTGTCAAATGGTACAGTAAATGTAACAAAACCAGCAGGTATCTGTTGCACTGATTTCATGAGTTCTGGAATGTGCAGTGCTTCCTTGCTTGCCTCGCTCCCTCTGAAGTGTCAAACTCAGACACACGAGTCATCAGTGCAGGGGAGGCAGGGACAGCAACAAGCCTATGTAAGAAATAACATGTTGTGGGTTTCTTTATTCCCTTTTTTTGACAAATGTCAAAACTGAACTTGAACTGGCTTGGTGGAAGGGCAGATCTCCTTGGCACATTGGAGTGAGCTAAGGGGACACATCACGTTCTCAAAGCCTGGCACGAGGACGCAGGTGACAGATCTCAGATCTGCAAGGCCTTTGGCACTGGCAGAGATCACATATTGTACTCAGTCTAGGGCGCAGGAAGATTAAGCGACAAAAGATAAGCATTGTTGTGACTAAAAATCACAGGCAGTTCTTTCATATTAGCAGCACTCCGCATCTCTGCTGGGGAAATGCAGCTTTAAAAAAACCTCCTAATCAGCTTCTGGTCAAAAGAAATATAAAGTTAAATAAAGACAATTAAAAAAAAAGAAAGAATTTCACATTCATTCAAGAAAGAGCCTTCCAACTGCAATCCTTAGCTGTTAAATTCTGCGATTTACTGAGATTTGTTAGTTCTTCAATGAGCTTGATCTTAACTTTACTAGCTTATTTCCAATCCTATCTAAAAATCAGAGGTTAAAAGAAATTTTGAGGGAGGTTTCAGACTATCAAAAAGCTAAAAGAAAAGTATATTATGATACTAAAATGAAGCTGTAGAGGCACAAACTCACTAAACCCATTACATTTCTCTATGACCCTGAATTTTAAGTGTGATGATTGACACAACAAAACTTTCTTTGTCCTCAGCGATACTAAAAAACTACCGGCAAGCTGTATTAATGAAAAAACAAAACCAAAATTTCTGTTATCTCAGAGCTACACAGCAAACCAAACCCTACAAACCCTACACTCAGATGAAGTTAGTGAGGGTCTTCTTGATTTCATGAAAATACAATTTAGACAGTAACTTTTCAGAAAAAAAAAACACTCCTCTCCACCCAAAATGCAAAACCAAATCATAACAAAATAAGATGTTCGTCTGTTCATTTCTCTTCAGCAAGAGATGGAGAGAACAGATGACAAGTGACAGATTTTAGACATATTCCTCAAAGCACTGGAAGAAGGCACGCTAGCATTGAGTATTGTGGAGAGGATCGACAAAACAGGCACGTTCCAAGTGATTTACTCCCTCTAACTAGCAGACATCTTGATGTGCCTTGTGGTAATAAACAGTAATGAGCCACATAATAACCCTGCTCCCCAGCTTTGACTTCTATTTATACCAACAGTATTGAAAACTAATAAAATATCTTGCTCTTTTTATTATTGTTTGAAAAACAAAATAATGGGAAGAACACCCATATTCTTCTACAGTTTGTTTAGCACCTACAATGCCACATGACCTCCTAGCATAAAACATTAACTAAATTAAGTGGTCTACAACATACAGCCCTATTTATTAACATCTATGTCTGTATTTTGAACAAAAATATTGGAATCTTTCTAGCTGAGGAACTAATCATTACCCTCTTGATTTCACAAGGGTATAATACATTCAGAAGTTTATAGTGCTATTGCATACTGATATATAGCATGTTCTTCCTGTTGATTGCTGTGTTGTTTTTATTAGCAATCAGAAATCTTTTTCCTCCTTGTTCAGTGTAAAATCCTGTCGTCCACCTATGAGTTTGGCCCCAAAAAAGTATTGGTGCTATATGACTGATAACCTTCCAACTCTATATTTTATCAGGATTTCCTTGTCTCTTCCTTAATATTTGTTTTCATCCTTTGACTAAATGTTTTCATCCATTTCTTTGTTGCTTCTTACACCACAAATCCATCGCTTTTTCTATTATACATAGAAATCCTGACTTTTCACTCTTGTGTTTTCTTAAAACTAATATCTTGTTTAAATAGTAACTCAGAAGTGAAATTGCAGTTTATTTTAAGACACCAAAATAAGCTTTTGGATACAGCTTTATTCCTATTACCAAGCACTTGAATCTGAAGTGAATACACTTACTAGGTATAAATTGTACTAGTTTTAACCTCAGTGTGATGAACATTTGCTCTCTAAGAATCTGCATCCTTCTCTGCACTGTCTCCCATACAAGACGTTCTCCATTGGCTGTACCCTGACAAGTTGTTTTCTACTACTCAGGAATAAAGGACAGGTGTTGCCTCAGTCCAAGAAGCACAAAAATAAATGACCTGAATGTGAAGTAATAAAGGATGTGATTTCCATTTGTAAAAAGGTGGGTCATACAGCTTTTATAACTCACAATTAGCTGCTCCATATTCCTAAAACACCAAGTAGTCAGAATTTTAAAATCTGATTACAGTTTCACCACTGTAAAAAAGGGGAAAAAAAAACACAACAAAAACAATTCTGTCAAATGATAAATCTCCATTTGCTTTCCATATTCAATGTCACTCAAGGTTGGAAATATATTTGCCTTTTGAATATCAAGAGAAATAACAGAAAAATTCTGACATGTAACAAGTCTGCCAGGTTGGTCTGACAAAAGTTCAATGTTATCAAGACTATCAATCCATCTATAATGACATGCTATAGGCATTTAAAAAAAAAAAAAAAAAAAAAAAGTAATGTTTGCTACTGCAATGCTTCACGTTTATATACAAAGCCAATGTTGCAACTCAAAAATATTATCCATGGGACACACTCTATGTGAGCTTTCAATCCTGTCAGGGGAAATCTTAAGGAAGAAAAAAAAATTGAAAAACCCCTTCATCTAGACTAATGTGATATTAATTTTATATATGATCTACCATACGTGTGGGGGGAGAAACAAACAAAAAAAACCCAAAAACCCAAGGACATAGCATATTTTAAATCCACTAGCATTCCAAGATGTAGATTGTAGACACATGCCTATGTCCAATATTCCCTGCACATATGGTACTATAGAACTACATATAAAGGTATTATTTTGTCTAAAAATCTTATCAAATATTTGCTGTAGGGGAGTGTGCCTTTTCTTCACAAACCAGACCACCTTTGCCCAATTAAATACGTCTATGAGCTATATGCTAAATGGAGAAGGACCAATTCCAATCCTTTTACTTATCTCTCCTTGTTTAGTGGTACACACTCCCTCTCAGAAAATAAAACACAGCATAGCCAGTCAGAGAAAGCATCAGCTCCAGGGAAACGCAAGGTTTTATACAAATGTAGGTGATTTCACCTACAAATAAATGAAAGCTTCACATAAAAGCAAATACTGGCCAAAGTGTTTTTCTTTGGTTATTCCCATTTTAAATCTAACAGAAGTGACCTGCACTGTTACAGGCTCTCAAATGTAGCGAGCAGATGAAGAAACAAAAAAAAAAACCCCAAAAGTCTGAAAGGTAGAAATACTGTAGGGCAGGAGTCTCCTCTACACTGAGCTGTTGGTGAGGGCTGCAGCACTACACGTCCTCCACATGGAGCTGAATTCAGCATCTCTAAAAAACAGCAGGGCCTACCCTGGTTGCATGACTGGGCAGACCTGCTGGAGGAGCAAGTGACCATACCGGGCAGCAAGAAAGCAGGGGAGTCAATCACCACATCATTCTGGCAATTAGTTGTACCTTTGGGTCTGCAGGACACACCAGCTCATCCTTGCCTGCAGGTTCAAGTATTTTAAAGTATATTTTACCTGCACAAGTTTATGTGATGCGTGTTTATATAAAAATTCATTTTTAAGATAACACAAAGAATCTCATAACTGCAGCCTGATAATTAAATCCTATTTTCCAAGGTTTCTATATTTATCAGCTGTACATGAGCAACAACTTTATTTAATGCAGCCACATGCAAACTTGCCATTTCGGTGACCAGCCGTTGGGTCTAACCTGTGCTCTGACCCATAAGCCGCTGACTTCAGAGCATGTCAGAGCTTCCTGGACTTGTAATACATCACCAAAATGGAGCAAAATCTGTAAAATCATTCACACTGTTATTGCAATACCACACAAACAAAGCCCACCATCACAAAGGGGAGAGGTTATTTTGGTTAGTTTAAAAGTGTTAGGCTAGCACACTGTGCTCCAACTAGGGGTCAAACTAACAAGAACATATTTATTTAGGAGGAAGACAGCATTTCACTAATGACAGTCCTTCTCATTTGGGATTTTGTCCTGAAGACTGTGATGAAGATGGTCTGATTTGGGGAATCTAAATGTTAAATATCTTTATCTAAGAAATAGGTTTGATTATTTGCTCTAACAGGTTCTGGTGGTTTCTATTGTCTTTATTAGTAATTTAGAGATGTAAATTCCTAACTCAAAAAACATAACTCAAATACTTTTAGGTACAGAACCCCGATAATGGTTAGAGTCAAAGCCTAAATACACTTTATAATATGCAACTTATATGCACCTATATGTGTGCCTTAATATATCTGAGTGCCCGATACATTAACAAAGGAGTGTATATGCAACTGTATTACAACTTGCTTTTCTGAGGAGGGGTTATAAGCAAGTGGTTGCAAATCCTAATGCACAACATGACAACTTCTCATTGATAGATCTAAATAATTTTATTCCATTTTTGAAAAAGTGCTGAAGATCCAGCAAATAGGTAGCTGCTTCACTTCCTTATGGGTTTAGGCACTGCTTTTGAACATTATGGCCCAGATTGTCTGCAACCAAAACCATATGTCTAAAAAATTTTGAAACCTGAGAAAGTTCATGTGAACTTTAAAGGTCACTCGCTGCTGTGACACAATGTAGCTCACACAAATATGCGTACACATACATCACAGCTATGGTACACATAAATATATGAGCAAATATACTGGGCAGGCTGTTAAGCACAACGCTCACACCCCAGGGACTGCATTTGTCTTTCACTTTGTTTTGTGCAAGAGCTTTGTAAGAGTCGTCTTTGAACAGTAATTGTCTCTAAAACATAAATTACATCCATCACTTCCAGCTCTAAACATAAATTATCTGCCTGAATAGAAAACAAAGCTGCTAATTCTAATAGTCAAGCACAGTCCTACATATGTATTGATTAAGCACTCTTAATACTTTATTAGGTTTTCTTCCTCCACAAAGTCAACAACACGGTGAATATTTCTTCTTGTGCTCTCATGAAGTATTGTAAATCTGAGCATCTGATTAGTGAAGTAAACTTATCTGGGAGTCTGGCACAGAATATGTGTGTGCCAACTCCCAGAAGACACCCATCAACTGCTGCCATCTCCACTGGCAGCTGTAGGGCTGGTGTTTTCACAAGTTATCACATCCTCTTTTTAAATTTCTTTGGGTTTTGTTTTGTTGGGTTTTCTTTGTAAGTAAATTACCACTGCACTCATTCCTCTTTATCCCCATGTCACATTTATATACACAGAGAACATCAGTCACGTAACGACTTCATGCACAGTCCATGTTCCCCAGGGATGTGGGTCTCTGCTATGGTTTGCTTTCTTTTGTTACTGCAGCACTCAAAAATTCTATTTCATGAAACTTAGATGCAAAACCAAAATCAAACAAAGCCCCTTGTTAAAACATACTTCACTAGTATTCATTTATCTTCATTAAAATCATCATCTGAATAAACAACCAAACAGATTAATCAATCATTTGCACTTGCTTACATTAAGAATAACCCCTTTGAAGTCAGAATAAATTTCTGTGAAGGAAAAAGAAAAAGGCTCAAAGTTTGTATAAGTGAAACAAGTAGTTTTTAGAGCCCAAGATGCTGGTGAGCACTGCTGGGTTAGACTAGACCTGTAGTTCATCTCATGCAAAAGCTCAGTGGTCTGTTAACAGGTACAATGATGGCCTCTTCTACCCCATCCCTGTCCTCCTGCTCTCTTCTAACTAAAGACTAGACTCAGTTCTCAAAATCAGCTTTTAAAAGTCCTTTTAAAATCCCTGTCACTGATTGTTGCTGTCCTCCATAATCATATACATGAAGGTTCACCCTTTTTGTAATTTTGTGTCATTCCTAATGTTCTGAGTATCAGTGATATTTTGCAACAATGACTTGCAAAACCAAACTGTTATGTGAAAAAATGCCAGCTTTTAATGAGGGATTAAAAAAAAATATCAAATTCTCACAACCTAAATCACACACAAAGTTTTCCTTTCTGCAGCAGCTAGAATAACTAAAACAAGAGGCAGAATAAAACCCCACACAAAACATATAGCTATCACAGTACAATGAAATTCTGTAATAGTACTCACTTTAAAAATACATTTTCCCAGACAAGGTATGAATAATGCAACTAAAAATCTCAGAACACCTGAATTAAGGAACAACAGACTAACAGATGCTAATTGGCAGATGACTGTGGAGTATGGCTGGAACTATGATTGTAAACAGAGCTGATGCAGCTGGCCCAAACAAACCTCAAGTACCACTGCTTCAATTAAAGATATTTTATCAAATTAGACAAGTGTTTGCCTTTGCCTGCTTTGATGGTTATAAGCAAAATAGAAAAGAAAGTAGCGTTTGCTGTACTGCTGCTTTCCTTAAATCAGAGCTCTGCTGAGATGGATTTCTTTCTGACTTTTTATGCCACAAAATGGGAGTCTTTTTTTTTTTTAAAGCATTCCAGGCTCCGCAGTAGCATTTGTAAAAGCCTTTGCTTTTGTCTAAAAAATGCTTTCCTCCTACAAATGCATTCTCTTTGCAGTATACTTAACTTCCAGCACCAACAAGTGCTCATTATGCAGAAACAAATGAGAAAAAAAGACTTTGAACTTTGAAAGTTTGATTTCACAATATAAACCCTTAGATGTTTTTGCAGGCAGGTAAACATTCTTTAAAGACATTTCCAAAGCAGTGATTATTAGCAAGGCTTCAGGACTCTTAGCAAATGGATTTCTTTTATGCTTTTGAGTGCTCAGTGCCATGCAGGAGCTGGAAGCACTGGTGGTTGACTCCAGTCACACCAAGTCTTGGTGTCTAATGGGGAGTTCACAAAGTATACCTTGAACCCATCATGACAGCTATGCATCTTTCTGCCTTCTGCTTTCCTGGGTAAGAAAAACAGTAGAAGACATCAGCCACATGGTTATAAACTAAAGCTGGCTCTTTCTCAGTATTTTCTGTTATTCCCTTCAAAGCATCCAATTTTACTCCTTACTCCTGTATCTCAAGACAATTTACATGCAGAACTTCTGCCTTTCTTTCATCTTCCTACAAATTCCTATAGATCAGGTAAACATATTTAATTGAAAAAGGATATAGAAAAAATAGGTACATTAGGTAATTTCTGAAAATTTAGCATTTACAGTCATTAAGACTAAGTTGTATAAATCCCCATACTAATTGCATTCATATTTAAAAACTAAAATCAATACTATGCAAAATGATGGAGGTTCTCAGGCCAAGATAGATGGAGAGTTACATCTAGTATATGTAAGTGTAAATAACCTGAAGATACCACTCATAGGTTAACAAGTGCCGACATCTTCAGGACCAAACTCAAAACTCATGAGACATACGGCACTGGAATCAAGAAAAGAACAGCAAGAAAACAAAGGCAGCAATTTGTGCATTCTGCTCAATCTCCTATTTTTAAGAGTTTTAAGATGTGATATACTACGAAGAATAATTCAATAGTCCAACGCATCAATAACAAAAGCAGAGATAAGAATAGAGCTGTAGAGAATAGAGTTGATGCTTTTCAGACTTTCAGAGGATAAAAGGTGAACTAACGATTGCAAACAGATATAAATACACTTGCTCTAGGTAAAACCTGTAATAATGAGTCAGATTCTACCAATCCACTGGTGACATATATTAGGACCCATGTGTAACGTCTTTATATTCTCTGCTATATTAGTTGAAAATCTATGTGTAGCAGGAGTATGGGCAGGGTGAGCTCCAGGAAGCAGGATGAAAAAACAGGGAATTCAGTGCTACAAGAAATTTGCTTCCAATCATTCATGTAATGAAACTCAAATCAGGGTTTTAGCTTCTAGTTGCAGAGAAGATCACAACGAAAAGTACTATTATAAGTGTGGAATAAAGCAAGTGTTAATTTTAGTTTGGTCTCTTTCTGTCTTTATTCTGTACTCTGATAAAGAACTGATCAAGCAAGTGTATGGCTCCTTTTCTCTATACCTGTAAAATAAATGTCTGAAATCCAGGAGTGTCCTCCCCTCTACTATCATTATGGAAAAGGGGCACTTAAAGCACTCCATGGTAAATTTTTGTCCTTTGACTCACACTGGGGCAGGCTGTTCCCAGTCCAAAGTACGATTTATTGTCATGACATCAGTGTGGTCAGAATTCTAGGTACAGAGTGATGGTTGCTGCTGGGGGAGGAACCCCCCAGCAGAGAGCACATCAAACCACCCACTGGCTGCCTACAGCCCCCAGGGCACAGGGCAAAGGCCACATGTCCAGAAGTTGCTGCCTAACACAGACTATTACAATATTGTTATCTGAGCAAGCTAACAAATTGAGCAGCTTAAATTTCAGGGCACTGTTGTTGTAATACGACAGTTCCTTACAAACTATTATTTTTTCATAATATAATTACTCCTGGACTAAGCATGTGAGCAAATTAGTTCATTTTTCACATGAATAATGACAATCTTTTTTTCTTTCCATTACCCCCCCCCAAAAAAAAAAACATTACGAACTAAAATGAATGTAAAAGATTTCTCAGCAGAGAAAGGAAGATGTGTGCCCAGCTTCTGGTTTAGAATTAGAATTCATTATTGAGATTTAAATGGAAATTTCTATTTTCTTTTCTTATTTTTCTTAATAGTTGTCCTTTCCAGTCCATGTCAATCACTAGTACAACAGGCTCTACTCATCATCAGTTAGAGCCCGGGATTAGATCAAGCAGCAAAGTATGGCGTGCCTGCTACAGACTTGCATGGGTTAAATTTTTCTTTCTTCCTATGTCCTTCTGAATATTTTCTCCCATTTTTTAATTTCAATTTCTAGAATATCTTCTTAACAGTTATGTGGGCAGAATTACTCACTGCCCTGGCAAAAATCCTACAACAACTACAGTTGTAAAGTCATCTCACTTTCTACTACAAAAAATAATTTTATTGTAGTCATTCTCTGCTTGGCTGAAACACAACCATGCAAACAGGTTACTTGTTTACAAGAGACATAAATGAGAACTCTATATTTGGTTTACACAGACAAATGCCACTACCACTTAGCTGTACTCAATAATTCTGTCTTCTAATAACTGATCTTATGTGTCAAGGACAAAGGAACCCATAGGAAAAAAAAAGAAGATTAAATCTTAATCAGATTAATTTGTAAAGAAATCCAAAGGAAGTCATTATTCTCAGAAACGTCATTGCCTACTTCATCTTCAGAATGCTTCAAAGTTCTCTGACACCAATGGGTGCTTGTTAACTAATGTCTACTGTGAGCGCAGGGTAGGTTTCCTGAGGAGCGCAGTGTGTGACAGCCTAAGTGCACAGAATGCACCTCGATGGAAGGGTGCTGGTGGGTGCTTCAGAAAGTCAGCTCTTTCACTTAGTGCTAAACAAGAGCTAAATATTTCAGAGAGGTCTGGATGCTTCTCATCAGAAACGGCACTGAGAAGAACATCCTTTAACTAGAAGGGAATTCCCATGAAGGACTTCAAGCAGGTCTCAAACTTGGTTATAGAGTTACATCAAGCTTGGAAAAGAGATGTACAAACCATTAACTTGCACACAGTATTTACCAGTGACAAACTCAAAGCAAAGGATAGAAGGAATGAGATTTTGTTTTTACAGTTCAATAACAATGTATAGCAGAGAACAGCTGTGATTTCTCAGAGCCTTTCCTAGCAGAACCACACAGAGTTCTCCTTTAAAACAAATAAATCAGGCTCAGTTTGATGGTGTAAAACACTCCATTGAAAGAACAAGTTTCGTCGGGCTGACACCAGCATTTGAACCCGGCACCTTCACTTCTTCTGCAGGCACATGTGTTCACCACGTACAGCAACTGTTGTCAGCAGAGGTAGCAGACTTTAGTTTTACAGCCTGGGAGTTCTGGTTATAAAAATATGTGATCTCAATGTTTTTAAACCATCAAATGTCAAAGGTGATCACAGACAGAAATTAGAGGGCTGAAACTGCTAATCCTTCATTGCTAAAACTGATTTATATCAGACCCAGAAAGGGCCAATTTTATGTAACCCAAACCTTACACCCTGGTTCCCAAAAGAAACTAAATTTGCCTTTTAAATCTATCTGGATGTCAGGCATCTGGTTTTGATGAAGTGACATGCCCAATTTTTTCAGGGAGTGAAATCAAAAAGAAATTTGCATTTGTGTTTTCACAAGGCATTAGTGAGCTGGCGTAAATAATTTAAATCTTCAAAATTACTACATCACTTGGTCTTTTCAAACATGATCATTTTACACTTTAAAACTTGTGTTCCTCAACCTCTCTCCCTCTTAACAGCAGACTTATTTATGTTCCTCACTATTAACAAAGGGTATACCATTGTAAAACCATATATAACACATTTCTATAAAATTGTTTGGTTTAGGATAGACAACTATATTATTTGAGCAGTAGTAAGGTCAAATTTTAATTTAATACTCTTAAACAGAACATGTATTAGAAATAAACTCCAAGTTCTTCAGATCTATTGTAGATGTACAATAAACTACAGGCATTAAAGGGCAAACACAATTAGGGGCAGAAAAGTCCAAACATGGTTATAGAAGCTGTTTGGAAACAAAAATGTATCCACCTGGCACTTGTGTGCTGCACATGTAACTTAGGCAAAGAAAAGTGTATTCCACACGTGTATTATTTGGAGTCCAAGTCCTGTTTTTAGAAGAGTGAGGAAATAATAAATATGTCTACCTTGATCTTTAGCTCACTCTTACAGAAAGCTCAAGAGCATCTAATTTAACCAAACCTCTTCAAACCAAACACTGCCAGCTCTTCAATATGTAGAAAAACAGTTGTACAATATACATCAGAAGAATCCAAGGCTGAACAGTCTGGTCTGAACATCTCCCAGACTGGATTGAGCACTGTTTAAAAACAAGACTTTTCTTGCTACATGCATAAGTCCCTCCTAAGCGTGAGCATCTAGGCAGGAGAGCAGTGGTGCCAGGGCCGCAGGTCGATGCCAGTTCACAGCTCAGGTTTCCACATTTGGAATTTCACCCTTCAGTTCCAATCAAAAAATAAATTCCTCACATTCAACCCACGATAATTACTTTTTTTGCATGAAAGAGACAGCCAAATCCATTCTGATGCACAAAAAGAAAGTGTGATATATGAGCAAAGTATGTGTAGTATAATATTATGGATTATTCTGAAAATCTAGCCAGAAAAATGTAACTCCTCACATCGTAACTGTTGCAACCAGTTACCACCTAATGCTGGCTGAGACACTGCAGGGATTTCACATTCAAAGGGAAAGACTCTGGTATCTCAGATGTCACACGGCAGTAACTGATGGCAACAGTCAATTTTTAACAACTGGGGAATATTCCTACAAAAGGCAATGATCACCTTCATAACGTGGGATGCGTTCATTGCACACACGCCCCTGCATTACTTCAACAATACACCACCTCAACACCCTGTAAGTTGGCTGGGGGCTTTACGGTGAAGGAACTGACACAACAAGGCCATTGAACTGATCTTCAACTACATGATACTCATGTGAATTTTACTTTGTCTACATACACAGTACTGCCTCTGTATCTTTTCTCCAGGTTACCTACATTATGAGCATTAACAAATGGTGTAAATAATCAATAATGTATATTCTGCATTTTTTCTTGAAATGTGAATATTGACCAACAGAAATGACACTGAAGTCTGGTTGTTACATCCCTGGAGCAAAAGACCACAGGTTTGAAGATGGGAGAGGAGGAAATTAGTAGGAAATCTTCTGCACAATGTGAAATTAAAAAGGATTATTTGGGAGTTTTAAACAAACCAAAATTATTAATAGAAGTTGTTTTAGAAACTAGTCTTTTTTACCTAGTAGCCAACTGTGGTGCCAGTATAACTCACAGTTCACATTCTTACTGAATATTACGGAGGTTTTACTGAGACATTCTGTGATGATAACTCAAGTCAGCAGAGACCCAGTTCCAGTGTACACCTCTGCCAGATCCATGCCAGCTCCACACACGGGAAGGTCAGACATCCCCACTGCAGTGCGGTCATCCAGATCCAGGTGACACTCTCAGTCTTTGTGACAGTGTGGACACAGATGGTAGAAACAGGAGGACAAGAGGAAACCCACAACCCAGAGAGTAGAGATGGCAGGAAAGACAGTCAAGCAGAGAGGAGCTCCAGAGGAACTGGGCACATTTTCTATCACTTCTGTCCTCCATGCTGTGCAGCCTTCCTGGGGCTGGATATGTGGTATCCAAGAAACCTGAATAAGTCTATTTACTGGGGAAGAGCTCTGAAACACTTCTGGATGAAAAGCAATACTGATTGCTTGATCTAATATGAAAACATAAAGAGATAGCCCTAGCTCTTCTGACATGCAAAGAACCAGTAGGAAAGCTTAAAAAAAATAAATATTAACATGAAGATATGAAATACCTTTAATGAATGCTTTGGTATTGTTGAAAATTTCACACTTGAAAGGATGAACAAGACAAAGCTCAAATCTGTAGGTGGCAACTGCACTGAGAACAGGAGCTCCAAAGGACAAACCAGAGGAGTAGGTGTTGCACAAATCAGAACATGCCATGGGACCATGGCTGATGATTCCTGGGGACTGCCACTGTTCCCAGGCTGAAGGCTGGAGAAAAGCATGGAGCTCAAGAAAATATTTCTCTCCACGATGACCATTCCTACCATTTTTTTTTAAGCTGAGTTTGACCCACTGTGGAGCAAGGTGACTGATGGTGTAAAGTGAGGAGGTATGCTTTGCATCCATCTTAGATGCTTGGACATCTAACACCACTGTATATCTCTGAAACACACATTTTAAAACATGTCTGTTTTCCCACTACTTTTTTTTTATAATAATTATAATTTTCTGAAATTCCTCCTGTGTGTTGCAAGAAGTTGTTTGAGAGAAGATCAACAATTCTTTTGATGCGAAGATTAGGCTCTGTTCTTAGCTGGTCACCTAAGGCTGAGACCTAGAGAGATAACATTTCCTTTCTTACAATCTTCTACATTCTCAGGTGAAAGTTCCTCATAACACACAAAACCCTTTTAAAACTTTTTTTTTTTTTTTCTTTTTCCCCTGCCACAGTAGTGATACACTTCTTATAATTTTAAAACTGGTCACCCACAGCTTTTTTGGGGTTTCCCCCCTCAAATACTAAAGCATAATTATAGAACAAGAGAAATAAAATTACAAATTCAACCAAGGTCATTAATGTGCAAAATGCAAATTGTCTCCCATTTGTCAGAGACCCTGGGGAAGTTGAGAGATAATTGAAATGATAGATGAACAGAGGAGACTAACTGCTAATAGTCTGTATATCAATGAATCAATGTCACATTTATGAAGGGCTTTGGGAAATTATTTTAAATACTTAATCTATAGCTGAAGTTTAGCCTACTTTTTCTTATTAATGCTGAAAAATGAATGATAAATTTCAGTTTACAGTTATGTAAGTGTAAACCTGCAATAATTTATGCACAATAGCAAAATATAGAAAAAGTAAATTTGTGCCAGAAATGACCAAATTTCTTAATTACTAGGGATTATGGTGTAACTAAGAGAAATATAAAATTTTAGAGAGAATAAAATATAGAACCAGCCCTCACACTCAAAGAAGGTAAACTCATGTATTTTTCCCGTACTTCTCATTTCCTCCAGAATTTGCATTAAATGGGAAAACCAGGAAATATACAGAATCACAGAATGTTAGGAGTTGAAAGGGAGATAGATGATCATCTAGTCCAACCCCTCTACCTGAGCAGGACCATCTAGACTAAGCCACACAGGAACGCATCCAGGCAGGTCTTGAATGTCTCTGGATGAGACTCCACAACCGCCCTTGGCAACCCGTTCCAGAGCTCTCTCACCCTCACTGTGAAAAAGTTTTTCGTTCTGTTGACCTTAAACCTCTTGTGCTCCAACTTACACTGCCTCTTGTCCTGTCATGGGATGACATTGAGAAAAGTCTGGCTCCATCCTCCCTACACTCACCTTTGACATATGTATAGACAATGATGAGGTCCCCCCTCAGTCTCTTCTTCTTTAGGCTAAAGAGCCTCAGGTCTCTCAGCCTCTCCTCAGAAGGGACATGCTCCATTCCCTTCAGTATCTTGGTGGTCCTGCACTGGACTCTCTCCAGTAGCTCTTTATCCCTCTTGAAGTGGGGTGTCCAAAACTGGACACAGTACTCGAGGTGGGGTCTCACCAATGCATAGTAGAGGGCAAGAAGAACCTCCCTTTACCTGCTGGCCACACTTCTCCTAATGCATCCCAGGATGCCATTGGCCTTCTTGGCCACAAGGGCACATTGTTGGCTAATGGTCATCCTCCTGTCCACCAGGACCCCCAGGTCTCTTTCTCCAGAGATGCTCTCCAATACATCAGACCCCAGCCTGTACTGATATATAAGATTGTTCTTCCCCAGATGAAGGACTCTACACTTGCTCTTGTTCAATTTAATTAAATTTCTCCCTGCCCAGCTCTCCAGCCTCTCCAGGTCACACTGGGTGGCAGCACAGCCTGCTGCTGTGTCAGCCACCCCTCCCTCTTTGCTGTCATCAGCAAACTTGCTGAGGGTGCTCTCTACCCCCTCATCCAGGTCATTGATGAATATATTGAATAATA
>JAOEGS010014665.1:24547-38465 GCA_025447755.1 Corythornis vintsioides | reverse complement strand
ATTTAATTAAAAATTCAAAGCAGAATTTTCTCTTTCCAAGAAGACATTAAAAAAAAAAGTCTGAAGGACCATTCTGATCTTCTACAGAATATCTTCTGTTTATTTGAAGGCTAGGAAGATATTTTTGGTTCTATTTCCCAATATCCAATTAAACAGAGGAGAATTTGTCAATTCTGTGATTTTACCAAATGAGAGTCCTCTTACTGTTTGATTGATCACCTTACTTACCTCTTTCTATCACAGACATACCATGAGGATTAATTAGCTAAATGTTTGTATAGAGGTGGGAAGTGTGGGATGCTGTTATTATTTTATTATTATTACTGAATGAAGAATAAGAAAATCAAACAAAACATAATTTGGTTCAGATGAATAAAAAATAACACTGAAAAAAAAGATAAGGTCATCAGATCGTTCAGAGTAAGATATCTTCAAGGGTGAAGATCATGATATTTCAAATAGAGAGCATCAGAAATAATCCTTCTCTCACCTTTTCCCCTTCTTCAGTTTCACACATATTTATTTTGGGGGCTGGAGAAATCTGCCTGTAGCATCCTTGTCCTATTTCTAGAGGAGTTTTTGGACTTGAGAAAGTTCCTTGATCTCTCCATGCATCTATTCTTCCTGCACGGAAAGGAGAGTATTTCATTTCCTTGGGTGCAGTTACACAACCCTGACATCTAACTGCCACCTGATATCAGAAGTGGCCATCCCATTCCCAACCACACCTCACCGCATGTCCTCGCCCCACACTACTAGACTGACAGTGATGACACAAGGGCCCACTTCTAGGAGAAAAACTGGCAGTAAATGCTGCATATGTGCAGTATGGTTAATGCTCTGGTGCAGCTCTGCTGCAAATCACATTTTGCTAGTTTTTATCTTAATCTCCGCATGCTAGTATAGGTTGGGTAAGCCTGTGGAAGTGCCTATCTACACACTGATGACAAAGCTGGCTGAGGTTTAGATACCTCAGCTTGAAGTAGCAAGTTGTGTGAGATAAATCCTCCAAAATCCTCTCTCAACCAGCCATCACTACCATGCTTTGGATGGCCTCACCAGTGCCTTTCTAGCTGCCCTATTCATTCTCAAGAGTTGGGGTGGACAAGTCTTAGCAGGGTCTTAGCTCTTGAGGTCCATGAGCATGAACTGGTTTTGTAGCATCCCCTGGTCATCTTAGAATATGAATATTTGAGAATTAATAAAGGCCAGGTTGGAGGAGAGAGGGAACAAATCTTTAAAACTGGTTGGGAAAAAGCTCTAAATGCTGAGGCAATGATCATGCTGAGGAAGTAGAAGAAGCAAAAGGAAATATGTCCTTTCAGCTGAGGAAAGGAAAAGCTCCTCTCCCCTTGGATCAGTCTGAAATAATAAGGCTGCTGCCTTTCTGATTAGTGCTCTGTGGCCCCAGCCGAGGCAAGTAAAATCTGCATTTCAAATGGCATATTTTAAAGTGCACAATACCCAGGGGCCTTGCTGCTATTGATTTGCCTCTGGTGGGGTCACTGCCTCACTTTCTACAGCTTTATTAACTGGGACCATACACTGGGCCTCCTTCAAAGTGAAAGGAGAGTGGGTGGGACATTTGTCTTCATGGGAATCTGTGGAGGGGGTGGGGTGACTTTTATTGGGAATGCCTCAGAGGTTTTATAAGGGAGAATGGTGAACCTTACTGGACTTGCCCTCTTTTTAAGATTTCTCTGGAGTCACCTTGAGGGGAAAGAGGTATGTCTATGCTGTCAGCTTCTTTCAAGGTGACTGAATTCCCCATTCTCCCACCCCCACAATGTCATTGCACCTGATAGTCTGGGAAGGGCCCCCTTCCTCTTCCCCCTTAACTTTACCTCTGAGAATCTCCAGCCAGAGAGGGAAGGGCATGAATGAAAAATGGGTGTCGTGAGTGGTGACAAGGGTTGAGAAGTCCAGACATGACTGGGACATGGTTGTAGTTCTGTCTCTAAACAAGTAAGCAAGCTTACTGTCTCTAAGTAAGCTGGGGTACATGTCTGTGTTCAAGTATTGTATGGTATATTCCTTCCTGCTCTGGAGGAGACCCTAACTTACCCCAGGGGCCTGCTCTGAAATGTGCAGCAAGATGTACACCCTCTGAGTAATGAGGTATAAGGCTCCAGCCCATTTCACCATGTCAGGGGGATTTCCAGGTCTCCAGGGCATCTTGGATTTCCCCAGAGTATGGAGCATAACAGAAATGGGGTGAACACTCCCAGTAGAGTGCCTGCTGTAGCAGAAACAACTGAACCTAGTTGCCCAAGTCACAAGTTAAGAGACTTATTTTTACTCCATTAGCTTTTTAACCCTAAGCCACTAATGCAACTGCCTTGCTCCTCAAAATCCTAAATCTCAGCCTCTGTGGGAGTATGGCCAGTTTTAAGTGACTGTATCACCAAAACCCACCAGGCTACAGACCCTGCACCTTCAGCACTAATCAGCAGATTAGGATCATCTAGTACTTCTCATAAGGAGAAAGTAAATACCTTTTCCTTTCTGAAGGTTTGTGACAGAAATGAACAAACTATTAAACTGCAATCATGAATCTTCTAGTGCAAGTTTCCAATCCCTCTGAACACATAAGAAGCCATGCAGTCAGGTTACCTGATTTGCAAACCAAGAGGAGCACCTGCCATTTTAGAGTTAACTGATGAGCTTAGAGACATTCATAAGAAGGAGAATAAGTTGTACAAGCCATAAATAATGTGACAAGTGATAACCTACTTCTGCTGAGTGAGAAGTGGAGATTTTCTTTGGAGCAGCACAATAATTTGTACTACCACTGGCAATTAAGTATCTTTCAGATAGCACCATGTTTCTCTCGCAGCACAGGTGAAACACAAACAAAACAGGATTATCAATTTTATTTGAAATGGTTGGGAAACAAGGTCCAAAACTATCTGCTGAGGGACAGGTAAGGGATGGGAATTATTTCATCTGACTGTTGGTACATGCAGCTGAACTGATCACCTGGGGCTCCTTATACAGTCAACAGGAAGTAACAAAGGTAAATTTACAATACATCTGCCTAGAAGTTTTCAAGTACAGAAGGGAGAGATGAACCTTGGCCTAGACTCCTCTGCTTATTATCACATCAACTCTAGTAGGTGACCAGCTCAGATGAAACCCCATCTTTATTTAGGTTACTGAATCTGACAAAGGGAAATGTCAAAGCATCATCTCCTACTTGCCCTAGAAAGTCTCTGGTACAAGTACCAGGCTGTTACCTGACATCCAGGGTGACTATGGCACACATGTGACCAGCTGCATGTTGTTCCATATTTTGAGGGGGGTTCATTCACGCAACTTTGATCAGCTTTGGAGAAACACAGCAAAAAATAAGCAAAAACCAGACTGCAAAAAAGAAGTCAGCAAAAAACAGTCCTTGAAAGTGCATCCATGTTGGAGAGATGCTTTTTTGACCTAAATAAAAAAAGTGCTAAATGGATCCTACAGGCACAGATCTCAGCCATGATTTCTGCAACCAGCCTGTTATATTCTCAGTTGTTCCCAGGTCAAAATACCCAGTACAGAAAATAGGTATGAGACAACACACCCAGCTTTGGACTCAAACCAGTGTTAAAAATGGATGGATTCATTCACTTCATTGGCATACTTACTAAAATCACCTACTTAGTGCCTACCCTGGAGAATAAACACATATGATGCCTGGAAACAAATGTACTTCTTAAAGGGGAATCAGCATTGTGCTATAATGTAAAGGATTGTCTAATCACTCCATCAGTAAGTAAAAAGAACAGGATATCACTAAGTAAAATGTGAAAGTGTCTTACAGGTGGTATAATAAAAAAGGGTAATTAACGATGAAAGGGAAAGCCACCACCATGACACCTATATGCATTAGGCTTCATAAAGTAATAGTACTCAACTCTAGTATAACATTTTTCATCTGTAGATATGATTGCACTCTTGAGTGGGGAGACAGGTATCCTCAGCCCCATTTTATCACTGGAGAAACCAAGGCAAGTTTACACAACTTTTGCACAGTTATATAACAGATTAGTGACAGCACATCCTTTACTTTGGTCTCTTTACTGATTATGACAATGACAGTTTCAGCATTTGAATGAGCATAGTGATTGCAAGGATTTGGTTTAGTGTGTATGTGTATGAACAGCTAATTTAGCTGAAATTTCAATATTAAAGCAAACAGTAGGGAACAGTCTGTTCCTTGCCATGACTTTTGAGGTCTGTTTAATGCTGGGAAGCATGTCCCGTGTGTTTAAACAACAGCATCAGAGGGTGATTTCCTGATGGGAGAGAGAATAAAATCATAGAGAGCAGCAAAACAGAAGTACTCCAATTCTGGAGACGGCAAAGACATGAGTCACTTCTAAAATCACTATAGAATAACAGCTTACTTCACCTCTATTATCATCAACTCATTACCAAAGGCTGTGGAATGGACAGAGTGAGATTTCTCTCTGTGGTCATCCTTTTTCCCTCACACATCCTCTAAGCATCCACCACTAGTCACTAGTAGAGGTTGAATATGGATTCAGACTTAGCTCTTCTGGCTATTCAAATGGCTCCAGGAAAGGAGACAAGAGGCAGCTGCATCCAAGCTGACCTCTCCAGCACATCAGGAGATTTTACAAGCACACTGGAGCCATACAGCACACATGAATTGCACCAGCTGTGTGCTAGGTTCAGAATGTAAAATTATGGTAACAAAGTCTGGGTTAAATGTAAGAAGCATTTCCAGCATGCATAACCATTTACCACCTTTCTGCTCAAAAATTTTTACTCCCAAATGCCTGAAAAGGAAGGTCTCTTACTTTCTATCTTTTGTAGGTGCTCTAAAAGAGGGATCACTTTGGATCATTTTCTGGAATAAAATAATTAAGAATGTTACCCCAGATGAAGACTGTAGGGAAGGGATTTTCCCACTACATATATTAATCTCACTAAAGCAGGGGAACTCACTTCTTTTGTTCAGTTCTTCCAGGAAAATGATTGTGTTCGAAATAGGTGCTATAATCTAGCTAAGCTTGTTGCTCTCCCTACCACTCCACAGGCACTGGTGTCCCATCAGCAGCCACCACTTTTACAGAGCTGTGATACAAGCAACATAAGTAATGAAACCTCTGCTCAGGATCATATAAAGTTTTTTCCTTTGCCTTTCTCATTGGGGAAGTACCAGTGAGTCAGAGGGTTGAGTTCAACTCATAGGACACCTCCATACCATGGAACTCATCATGGGGGTGGGGACAATAAACACCTCAAGATGCAACTTTGCCTGTGTTCCCTGTAGCAAGGAGGTAGGCCAAGGCTGGGGGTACCACAGACATGATGAGCTGGCATCTCAGAACAGCAACGTCTTGCACCCTCACTGGTTCCTCATGGTGGTGCTGGTACCGCGAGTTGTCCTGCCAGTGACTGCGTGATATTTTTTCCCTGCTCTCTTTGTTCCAGCTGATGCAGCAGCAAGCAGCGATCATGGCATCAGTGGCACAGGGTGGCTACCTGAACCCCATGGCAGCCTTTGCCGCAGCCCAAATGCAGCAGATGGCAGCTCTGAACATGAATGGCCTGGCTGCTGCCCCCATGACACCAACCTCAGGTAAGAGAATGTGGGGGGGGATGGAGAGGGCAAAGGGCAGGGAAATCTTGCAACATCTCAAAGGAGACCTGGCAGGACATGTTCGCTGACATATACCCTATTGGGTATTTACTGAAATGTTTGTCTTGGTAGTTAAGACCACCAGAAGTCAGGAGTGGAGCTAACCAGATACTTTTGTGGTCTGGGAGAGGATGAAAGGGACAGAAAATGTCTGTTACTGCCTCTTTCAGGGCTAGTTCCAGCTGTAGTTAAGCTTGTGTATCAAGGAATAGGGCAAGGTTAAAGGACTTGTCAGCAGTGGTCTGTTGAGTTAGCTGTGCCCTGTGCCATGTGGCACTCACTGGTGGGTAAAGAGAGCAGGAAGGTTGATATACACTCCAAACATCTCAAAACAACTACCAGTGACCTACACTGGTTTATTGGTGACTCACGAAGATGTCCAAATGGTCAGTTTTGGTGCTGCCACAGTCAGGCTGGTCCAAAGACAAGAAAAGTTTTATGGTGGAATGATGGAATATCATTGTCAAGGTGAGCAATGTCTTTGGGACACATAAGTCTTTCTGGGGTCAGGACAAGAGTTCCTCAGGAAAGACCTCTGGTGCTACCTGGAAAGGTAAGTGGTGAGACGGCTACTTGCTGCTGGAACACAGACAGGTAGTCAAAGAAGGGCTGCCAGGATCTAACTAGGCTGTGAGGTGTTAGAAGAAGCACATGCTAAAAGCTGCAGTGTATGGTTCTGTGGACAAAGAATCAAAATGAGATGGAAACTAGACTGTCTTTCATGGGTACAAGAAAATCACCTGGTCAGGAACAGGTCAAGGAAATGACAGTCCTGGTAGACATCAAATCGCATATGGTCTAAGAGTGGGGAAATATGGCATCAGGGAAAGTGAGACCAAAACCATGAGATTTAAGAACTGAGAATCTGGAGATCTTTGCAATATATCACTGAGTCTAGTAGGAAAGCAGAGGACTCAAAGGTTCATATTCAGAGGACCAAGATATAAAGGACAGGTTGGGATAAAAGGGTCCCTGGTGTGATGCAAGTTGTTCTGTGAGAGACAGGGTGGATTGGACTCTGTTCAGAAAGACATAGCATAACTCAAAGCATCAAACTGGGCTGGAGGTAACCAACTTGACAAAGGTTTGAGGTGAGACATGGCAGGAGTGAACTTTGTCTGAGCCAGCTGTGATGCAGGCAGCACTGGGCTGAGCACGATTTGGGACTGCAAAGATGAGTAGTAAGACTGTAAAGGAGCAGGAAAGGGCCATCTGACAGTGCAATCAAGAAAGGTGGCTAAGAAACACTGGATGGCAGGGAGATAAGGCATGGGACCAGTGCAGTCTTGGGTTCCATTCCTAATAAGCTGATTTCCTCTAATCTGTCTGCCAAAGAAAACCTCCCTATTTACACACAGCTTAGTATCCCTTTGCAGTCTGTAGCTGCTGGATCAGATACCTATCTTCGCCTTTGCTTGTATTAGAATATGAGGGAGATTAAAAAAAAAAAAAAAAAAAAAAAAGAACAATCTAAATCCACACAAACTTGCAAAGACTCAAGGAAAAGTGCCTGACTCAAAAATCTTATACCACACATTTCAAAATATGTGTTTACACAACGATAAATGTATAAACAATAAGTCGATGGAGCTACTGCAAATACAAATAGAAAAGTGGCTTAATTATATGTGCACCCTTTAAACGCACTGCTGGAAGATTATCATATTTGCATTAGCTAGATTTGTTTTTTGTTGGTGGGAGCAGAGAGAACGTCAAACAAAAACTGCCTAGAATTCAAATGCTCTCAGGGCCTGGAAGGCTGAATCCAGGCAGTGGTTTGTGATGGCACCACCACATAAGAGCACAAGCTCTTTTGTATATAAATTAGTCTTGAGAATGAGTGAGTTCTGTAACATAGGTGTGTAAATACCAGCACAACAGCCAAATTCTGTGCCTACCACAATATCCAGCACATGAAAAATATTCCAGCTCTTCTTCATTGTAAGTCTGCTCCTCCTCTGGTGTGCCTGATGCCTTCTGGACACTAAGTTCTTATTGTCAGAGGGTGGGAGAGGAAATCTCATGTTTTTTACATACTATCCAGAGCACCTATGTCTGGTCAGCGTGGAAAATAAGATGCCAGTTGAGAGGAACCCTTTATGCCTTTCATGGTGGCAGATTTTGCACTATCCTTATGACACGTTTTCAATCACAAAACCTATGCATTTTGACATTATTGCAGATTTACCTTGAATTGGTGGCTTCCTTCATGAAAAAAAACTCTGTAATGGGTTGTAGAAATGTCCACTGACAATTATTCCTTGAGTGATATGTTTAGACTTTGAAATGACTCCTTGCATTACTACAACACTCACAAAGCTTGTGATAAGATGCATAGAAAATGTTTCACATAACGTCTGAGCAAGCAAGCCTACAACACTAGCAGCAATTTCTGAGTAGCCGGGAGATATCTGAAGCCTAACGTGAATTCTCCTGCTGGCTTTTGTTAGCATTCAGAAAGCCAAATGGAAAATGATCATTCTGCTTCATAGCAGGATTTCTAGTCATTGAAGTATATCTTTGTTCTGACTTGGAATGAAAATGAAACGTTTCAAAGTTCTCTGAAAAACAGGCATTATAAAAAGTGTTTGGAACATTGGGGGGAAAAAAAATAGTTTTGATCTTTGCTAAGCAAAAGAAAAATTCTGCTCAAAAAAGAGCACTCATAACCTAGAAGTCCTGGAGGTTTTGGAGGTGTTGGCTGAGCACTGTGCCACTGTGCTTGCATCTTTGGGTCTTCTACTCCAGCTGGTTTTCTGTGCTTCCCATCTGCAGGAGAGTGGGTTCCTTGGGACATGGCCATGAGTTTATTCAGGCTCACAAGTTCCCATGGGACCGAGGAACTTAATGATTTTTTTGAACCAGGCAAATCTAATAGATTAGAGATGGGATCCATCTCACCTGGATTTAATCATACAAAAGTTAGACATTCAAGTTTAAACCAATCACCTGACTTGCCTGCAGTCAGTGGAGTGCAGTAGGCAGTCCCAGTGGATAATTCAGACCGTAACAATTTTATGCTGTTTGCTGGCATTTTGACGGTTCCCTATCAAGAGTCAGCTTTATCTCACACAACAGTCTGTAATTTCAAGGGAATTAAATTGACATCTCAGAATGTTTGGTTCAAGCTTTGCATTTCTCCATCATCGATATAATCTGGATGAAAAGTGGGTCTACAGTGGGTCTACCACTCTGCTAACTACATAGAGGGTCTAGAAATGAAATTTCATTTATGCTTCCTTCCTTCTCTTCTCCCTCCCTCCTTCCACATTGTGAAGTTGCACCTGGTGTAGCTGCAGCACAAGATCTCAAACCAGGGATGAAATCCACAACTGGCATGCACCACCGCCATTTGGTCTCTGCAGTGGTATTATGCCAGTTTCACTCCCACTACAGAGCTGATCTCTCCAGAGGGGTCCTTTATTAGAAGAAAATTAAAGAATTGCAATGAATATGCCTAAACTTCGTTAGATGTGCACAAAATAGCAAGCACAAATCCCTTGCTGCAATTTTAGAAAAAATTACTTACATTGTATATGTAAATAAAGGAGAGATCCAGAAAAGCCACTGAAATTTTAACTAGCCGTTATGATTTGCAAGCTGATGGCATATGCTTAAGAGCATTGCCTTTGGACTTCAGTTGCCACTGCTGGCTCCCTGTACTTCCACAGAGGACATTTTTAAAGGCCAACACCATTTAAATAAACAAAAGGAAGCAGCAGCTTGTCCACTCAGAGTATAAGAAAAGAAATGAAATATTGTCTACTTTTCGGGTTGCTCAAATCAGAACATATCAAAACATCTCATATATCTGTATTGGCTTTCTTAAAGCACCAACACAGATTTAAGCAGTCATTAAATTGTGTTATTGGACTAACTCATCACGGAATGCTGTTATAGTGAAGAAAATTTTTGCAATTGGTTTAAAGAAGAGGTTACTGTAAAAATTGTGTTTTCAATCAGTAGTACACCCTCACACAAAAAGATATTGCTGAAGATAAGATAGTTTAACTTCCATCTCACATCTAGAAGGAGAAAAATACCATTTCATACTAATTGAAAAACTCCTTTTCAGTCATCAAAAACCTGATCAATATACTGCAAGAAGCACAGGCTGTTGAGTCATTTTAAACATACATAGGAGAAGACATTGAGGTAGCAGAGAGATTTAATTGTCCACTCAGAATTTTAAGAATTCTCTACCAGTGGATGACACAAAGCAACCCAAAACATAAAGACTAAATTGTCTTCTGAAATGGTAGTTTTACCCCATAGAAAGCATCTGAAAAGAAGAGTCCATGAGAAAAACAAATTTAACTCAAATCTTTTCTCTGCTCAGTGGGAGGTATCAGCTAAAACTCTATGGAGTCAAGCTTGGGCCAAACAGTGACACTAAAAAAAATTATCCCTCTCCACCTTTAGGCTACAAACCAACTTGCCAATTTTTTTAATGATTTCTGGTGATGAGGAATCTATGAATCTATGAAATTTCAGAATGAGTTTGTACATTAACAAGTATTCAAGGGAGACTACAGAGTAATCCTGGAAATTGGTGCACCCACAAATTGGACATCTGCAAAGAGAAACTGAGGGCAACTGCTGTAGAAAGGTGGGACTCAGAATTTGCTTCTGGTGCTAAATGATATCCAGTAAAGAAACATCTGCTTATTTAGAAGTTTAAACAGATAATACTCCAAGAAGGAAGTTGAGGAGGTAGGGTAATATTTCTATAGTTTTCTTTTTCTTAATGTTAGCTGAGGATCTAGACATTATGACAAAGGAAAACCTTCATTCTGTTGAAGTTTTACAAGCCTTTCTTAAGCCCTTTCCAAAGAGAGGAACAATGTCAAACAGGTTCTTTCTTTGCACAGCAGCTTGGAGGATTTTTAACTTCTTGGATTATCAGAAGGTTTCTGTAAGGTGGCTACAGCTGTTTTGTCACCATTTTTCTCTGTGTGCTTCCAGTACTCACCAGCTCTGATTTTATGTCCTCCCCACTTGCAGGTGGAAGCACACCTCCTGGCATAACTGCACCAGCTGTGCCTAGCATCCCATCTCCAATTGGGGTGAATGGTTTCACCGGCCTCCCGCCACAGGCTAATGGGCAGCCCGCTGCAGAAGCCGTGTTTGCTAATGGTATCCACCCCTACCCAGGTAAGTCAGAGAAATTCTGTGCCCACAGCTTGCTCCTTCCGTCCTAGGTGATTGTTCACACCCACAGGCTTTAACTAGTGTCAGTCATCTCAGAAGCATTGTACCCCACACTACCAGGACTCAACATGAGCATTGGTTTAATTACAACTTAGGCAGCTACTGGTGTTATACTCTTAAATCTGAATAATAAACATCAAGGGCATGTTGGAGATGGAAAAATTTAATGCTGAAGAATTGAGTGCTGTTCTGCTGGATGACTTTCATGGTGACCACAATCTGGACACACAGCACAGAATCACAGAAACATAAAATCATTCAGGTTGGAAAAGACCCTTGGGATCAAGACCAACCATTAGCCTTACTCTACAAAGTTCACCTTTAAACCATGTCCCACATCCAAACACCCCTTAAACACATTAAGGGATGCTGACTTAATCACCTCCCTAGGCAGCCTGTTCCAATGTCTGACCAGTCTTTCAGCGAAAAAAATTTCCCTAATGCCCAGTCTAAACCTACCCTGTTGCAGCTTGAATCCATACCCTCTTGTTCTATCACTAATTACCTGTGAGAAGAGACCAGCACCAACCTCTCTACAGTGCCTTTTCCGGTAGTTGTAGAGAGTGATGACAACCCTCCTCAGCCTCCTCTTTCTCAAACTAAACAGACCCAGATCCTTCAATCACTCATCATAAGATTTATTCTCCAGGCCCTTCACCAGCTTTGTTGCCCTCCTGTGCACTCGCTCCAGCACCTCGAGATGTCTCTTGAATTGAGGTGCCCAGAACAGACACAATACTCAAGGCTTAGCTTCACCAGTGCTGAGAACAGGGGGATAAACACCTCCCTACTTCTGCTGCTCATACTGTTTCTAATAAAAGCCAGGATACCATTGGCTTTTTTGACCACCTGATCAGACTGTTGGCTCATGTTTCAACCTCTTGTCAATTAAAACCCCCAGGTCTTTTTCTACCAGACAGCTTTCCAGCCACACTTCCCAAAGTCTGTATCTTTGCATGGGGTTGTTGTGGCCCAAGGGAAGGACCTGTCACTTGGCCTTGTTGAAACTCATCCCATTAACATTGGCCCATGTATCCAATCTATCCAAGTCTCTCTGTAGAGCCTCCCTATATTCATGCAGATCAACACTCCCACCTAACTTAGTTTCATCTTCATGTTGTGTTTCAGCTAAAATTTGATATGAGGCCTGACCAGTTCAATCTGGCAATCACCTGGTGGTACTTCCCAAGGGTCTTGATCCTCATTACCCTCAAAGGAGCTGTGTTAAGACTATTTGCATCTCCTAGAACCCACTGTTGCTACCTCCTTCTGGCATTCCCTTGCAGTTGTATGGCTCTGGGAAGTTGAGTCCAGGAGAATCTACAATGCTGCAGACATAAACTGCTCCACACTTCAAACTATCTGTGCAGGCAGTGGATGTTGGTCTCCAAAATGCTTACTGCATCCAAATACTGTTGCCTTACCAGACCTGGAGACTGAAGCTCCCTTAATATACCTACAGAATGGGTGCAGCTTTATCCTTTTGTAGTGCACCACCAGAGAACCTCTGCTAGGGTTCAGCCTGTGACTAGTTCAAAAGATGTCTGCACTGCAGAGGTCATTTTGCAAGCCCTGGCAGTCAGCGATGGGGAAGGTTAGAGGATACACACCTGCCTCTATCCCTATACTTACAAATATATAGGCACTCAGAGTCTGTAATCACCAAGAACTCAGGAGTTCACAAATTCTCAATGTGCACCTGCATTTCTTCAGTATCCTCACGATTTGAGACAGCTTCTCCTTCAAGTTTTACTGCCAGGAAGACGTTCTTTTCCATTGTTGTACACACGCTAATAATTAACAATCATAACAATAAAAATTACAGTAACTGTTGTTAATTGATCCTAGCCACCATCTGGCAAAGGAGTATTCTACCCTAGGTCACTCATAGATTGAACTCATCTGTTAGGAAATCAAACACTGAGTCAGATGCTCCAGCACCAAAGCCCACAAAAAATTCTTTCAATCTCAGTTAGTATCAAAAACTGAGAAGATTCAACATCACAGGGAACTTTATGAGCTACAAGGAAAAATATCATAACGTAGAAATAAAAAATTCTTACCTAGTTCAGACAGTGTCACTGAAAAAAAGCCACCCTGTGAATGCAGCAAAAGAGCCCAGAAATACCAAGAAGACTGTAAAATAATTATCATCCTCTACACGCACACTTTGTAAATACTTAACCATGAGTCCAGCTTCAAGCAGAATTGAAATCAAAGGGTTTACTGTGCTAAAAGTTAGGCATGTATGTACATGTTTGTAATAGCTTAGAGGGATGGGGAGCTCTTGGAGGCTTATGGAACCATCAGAAGGCTGCTGGGTGCCCTTAGTATGCTCAGTAAGCTCAGCCACAGTGTGAAGAAAGTGCCCTGATTTTAAGGTTATCTAAACATAACCATCTGTTCAACTATCCATCTATCTACATATCTACCTGTTTGTCAGTTATCTCTATTTATTCATCCATTTCTGTGTTAATCTTTTTTTTTTTTTTCTGTTTTATCTAACTCCTTTTAGCTAATCTTCTATGATCTATTACTGAAGATATCAGGAAAAATATGATCTTTCTAGATGAATCTTAATGACTTGAGCTTTTGTTACTGTCTCCAACTACCCTCATAATTAAAGAAAGCTTTCAGTTAGGTTTTTCGTCCATGATTATATAAGAGTGAATGGCCTTAATCTGCTTCTCTCTGAGTTTTGGAGGGACTTGCTCAACCAGCAATTCACAGTTAAGTCCCTGCACAAACACAAATAGCCTAACACACTGGAAGGTGACAGTCATCCTTGCTCCTCTTCACTAGCAGGCAGTTCCTTTCTGCTGCTAAAGCTGACATCCAAATAGTCTGCTTTGTGTAAAGTTTGGATTCATCTTGGTGTGTCTTCAGCAGTATATTGGTCTTTCTCTGTGCTTGTTTTCCCCATAACTTAGTGACATCTTTAGTTATAGTGGAGGTGTAAAGGGGCAGTGGCAGGACAAACTCTTTAGCCTGGAGAAGAGGAGGCTGAGGGGGGACCTCATTAATGTTTATAAATATGTTAAGGGTGAGTGTAGA
>JAOEGS010014665.1:0-11270 GCA_025447755.1 Corythornis vintsioides | reverse complement strand
AGCTGGAGCTTGGGCAGTTATTCTAAAATAGGGCTCACCAAAATAATTACCTGGCTCCAAATAAGGAAAACAGGGATGGGATCATGTAAGATGGGGAGGCTGCCTAAAACATTCTGATGGCCTAGAACTACTTTGGGGGAGAAATCTCATTTTGTAAGAAAATTAGAAATGTCGGCATTTTGATCTAATTTGGAATTAATTTTTTTTTTTCTGATGTCAGTATTTCCTGGGGAACACGACTTCCAACTCCTGATTAGCTATAGTACATGTCCCTGCTGTGAGAACAGATGCACAGACCTAACGTATCATTACAGAGATGTTTCCCCCATGCTGAAGGACTTTGCTTTTTATTACTTACTGGGGCTAGATTAAGCACAGAACAAAATGGCGAGCAGATCATTGCTTAGAACAGCATTCTGCCAGAAACCATCAAAAGCAAGGGATAGCTGTTGTGCATACTTTGAAGACCCACTGCCCAATGACCCCTATGCTTACAAGATAGGGACTGCCTGTGTGTTATGAGGGAGTGTGACCCAGTGGATAAGTTATCTTGTAACTCCTCCCTGGTATTGATAATGTTTGCAAGCCACATATATGAGATGAACCACCAGCCCAATGTGGTTTGTCCTTCCCAGCATCCTCTGTTTTCCTTCAGTGTTCAGATGTTGTGGCTTTCTCTACTGCTTGCTAGAGGGAGAATCTTTAAGGCATGACAATCTCTTTTAGCAGAGGGTCAAGACCTTTAAGCATCTCTAACCTTTAACATGAAAACACAGCAAGAGGGAACTCGAATAATAATAATGTTCAGTGCTGAGAAGAGTACTTTATGTAAGCAAGGATGTGCACAAACATTGATTTGCTAATGAACCAGCCCTACCATAACAGTAACATTGATGATCACATTGATAATAACAATGCTAACTCTGTTTCTGGATCTCAGTTGGATAACAAGCCTAGAGCTGCTTGGATACTGCAGCATTCCTGCAGAGATTAGTCATTATTTCCACACAAGTGCTCAGGCTGCTGACAGCTGGTGGGGTGCAGAGGGTGGAACAGATCCAAAACTATCAAAGCTATAGATGAAGTCTTGATTCAGACCATGTCAGCCAGGCAAATCTTGGGTGTAATTTTAAATTTGTATAGTACTACTTAACTTGGTATAGTTTTTTTGAAACTGAGGAGCACACTAGATATTAAAATAATAAAATAAAATGGTGCAGGTTTGTGACTCTCATCTACCCTATGCTCAGACATGCTGGGGATTGAACAATAAACAGATGCAGAAAAGACAATTAAAACCTAGCCTCCAAGTGTTTTCTTCAGAGCTGAGGTGTGCAGCTGACCAAAGGACTGCAGGCTAACTTCATACAACCTCACAGGACAGCCCATTTTTTATTACTGTTGGAAGATGAGTCTAGTCATAGCCTTTCCTTAGGACACAGATACCTGATATTGGAGATAGAATGATAGTTGGTGTCAGCACATGTATATGGAGTTTATTCATGTTGACAGTGGACATGCAGGGATAGACTGTGCCTGTGACTGTCTCCATGCTAAAAAAACGAGCTGAAGAAGGAGGAATACGGGCAGAGCATTGGCTTAGCAGCTTAGTCCAACCAAACCAAATGAACACAAAACCACCACAGAATTTTCTACCATGTGTCTCTGTGCCCTCAATCAATTTTTTCCCTTATACAGCATGGTTTGTCTGTAATTTACTGATCATTTATAAACTGTGTATTCCTTAAAACTTTTATTTTCTTTCCTTTTTTTTTTTTTCTGAATCAAGGTTATCTGTCTTTCTTGTGTATTAATGAACAAAAATACCTATAACTTAAAGCCAGAAAACCAAGAGTCATGGTAGACATCAGAGTAGAAAAAAAACCTTGATTCTCTTCTCATAATGTGTCATGAGGATTGTATTTTGAGCGACTTAGAGCCCTTTTGAAAACCAAAGTAAAGTTTACAGTAAATATTTTTAATACTGTATTCAGCCCCAGATCGTCAATTATACTGATCTCTTATAATCCATTCACTCAGTCTAAAACAAGACCTTTCTTTCCAACAAGATAGCTAGAGTCTTCACTAAAGTTTCATCATATGATCAGTGATCTTCCTCATGCTCCAGTCATCCTGACCAAGTCCTTTAAAACTCTCTTCATGTGTGCACTGACACTTATCTTTCCTCTTCATGCCATTCTGAGATGAATAACTATCCCTTTGGTTTCATAAAAATACACACATGTACATGAAGAGGTGATCATATACCTATACACATAACCTTCCATATAGTGCACATATTAACTTTATTCAGGAAAATAAAGAAATAAATAGCTAAATAAATACCACCCCACCTCACCAACTCCCCCAAAGAAAAAACAAACCAACCAACCAAACAGAAAACCAAAAACCCAACAAGAAAACAAAAAAACCATCAAGGTACAAGGGCTGAGGATCTTAGATCTTGTTTTGTGAATTTGTTACCAAGGAGTCTAACTGTGATAGGTAACTTACAGATGGATGGATGGATGGATGGATGGATGGATGGATAGATAGATAGATAGATAGATAGATAGATAGATAGATAGATAGATTTAAAAATAAATTGTTTAAATTCAAATTGCAGAATTTTCTTTTCTGAGGAAGGTAAAACAAATCAAACAATCATGGGTTGTTTCTCAGCATCAGGTGGAGTTTTCTGCATTGGAAGTTAGCAAAAACCCTCTGTGGTTTGGAAAAGAGTGGGTCTGGCCTTGAATGTCTGAGTTAGCATGGGAACTTGCAAAACAGGTTTTCCAGCCACTTTACACAGCTGAACTGGGTTTTGAGGATGGTCTCTGTTTTGTTTTTGTTTTTTTCATCCTCCCAATTCTCTTCCTTTTGGTTTCTGAGAAGTGTGAAGCAAAGCTAATTTCAAGGTGAACTAAGGATTGTTTGTTCTCTCCTTGAGCCCACCCTCTAAACTTAATGTAGATGAAGTTGTGTACCTCCTGGTCTCCCTTATGATTTAGTAGGTGTTTCTCAGAACACACAGCAGAATCCCTTCACATGTACAGCACATCCAAGACCTCAGGAAATGCAGCTGGTATTTTTGAAAGAATTTGCCAGTTTTACAGAGTAAACTGCTGGCTCTGGTGATGTCAGAGGGAATTTTGTCACTAATTGTGGCAAAGCCAAGATTTTACCCTTTCTATTATAATGTGGATCACAAATCCCACAGAGATTGTGCTTTGTGCTCTGGGGCATGTTCAGAGGAATAAATTATTTTTTTTCCTGATATTCTGGACTGTGGTCTTCTCCTGGTCAGAACTGTCTCATTTCTATCAGACACCTAAGGGGGTCAGTGTTAGTTTAACACTTTCAGACGGTTTCATACTTAGCTTATCGTGCCAATAACTCCACATTATTTGGAAATGAAATGCAGCATGGACTGGAGAAGGGATAGTTGCTCAGTGAGGAAACTAAAGAAGGGGCAGACAGGAGGTAGGGGGAAAATGGAAAATCTTGGCATGAAATAGGGAAGCCTGATTGTGGGCCACCAAGGTTCAAAAGTAATTTAGCTAAGCAGATGACCGGGTGCCTAATTAGTTAATTATCCCATTGTATCACTGCCCCACCCCCCCACCCCACCCCCATTTGGAAGAAACTCTGTTACCATCCTCATGACCTCCAGGAAATGCACAAGATGCAAAGGATCAGCTGTTCCTTCATGACAGTCCTTTTAGCAAATTAGTGGGGAAAATTGTGCTTAGCAAATATTCATTAGGGCTTCATTTTCCATTAATCCAAAAGGAAATGTGGAGAGCCTGTGACTTCAATCACGCTGAGGCCCAGGAATTTTAATGAGCTTTAAATGGGCATCTGTCAGAATCCTGACTTTGCTGTACTTCTCCTGCCAGCCAGGGGATGAGTAATGACTAATAAAAGGTGGGAGCATCTAGGCGAACTCGTTTCCCTAACAGGAAAGGCAAAATTGTAATTTGCTGTGTTATGACACCATAATTATGCCCTGATGAAGAAAACGAGAGTATTAAAATACACTTTCCTTCCCCACACTGTGCCCTAGATGTAAATTGGACAATGCTGGTTTGAGTCAGGTCACAGGGTTGTAGGCAAATGGGCTGGGAGTAAGGAGGAAAACCTTCTTCCCTTCATCCTCTTATCCTTAAAGCAAGAAGCACAAACAGTATACCCCCTTAATCTCAACATCCTTGAGCAAAGCAGAGCTGGAGTAACCTGTTGATTTAAGTGAAGAGCTAGGCAGTAGCTGGAAGTACCTTTGGAAATAAGACCATGAAAAAAAGAAATCCCTGCCTCCTCAGACTACACAGTTTTCTGCAGGGGGGTTAGATGTTTATATTTTTTTCAACAAAGCCACTTGGGCACACCTGTTATATTTTGACTTTTGCTCAAGTACAGCATGCTTAAAAAAAAAAAGTCACATTGAAAAGTTTAATTTAGGAGAGGATATATTACAGCACTGAGACAAAAAGGGCAAGTTCTTTTGTGCAGTTATTGGGATTTAAATCCACCCATAGTCTCTCATTACAGAACCCTCTAGAATGGGGGACATTACCAGACTGCTCAGATTTGAAGGAGCCATCAGGGTGAGTCAAGCTGGGGTTTTGAATGTAGCATTCTACAAAACAAAGTAAGACAGGGTGGTTGGTCTTCTCATTGACATCCAGTGCTAGTACAGGAGGCAATAGGTGCAAGCTGGAACACAGGAGGTTCCATGTAAACATAAGGATAAACTTTTTTACAGTGAGGATGACAGAACATGAATAGGTTGCCCAGGGAGGTTGTGGAGTCTTCTTCTCTGGTGACATTCAAAACCCACCTGCATGCGTTCCTTTGTGACCTGATCTAGGTGATCCTGCTCTGGCAGGGGGATTGGACTCAATGATCTTGATCACTTCCAACATCAAACATTCTGTGATTCTGTGCATCTCTTTCTACTTCCTATCACAGTCTTCACACAGATATAAGAAGGATGATGAAACTTCCGCATACAGACAATGAGGAGAGGTAAGGGTTAGTGTAGGTAACCCAAACTGTACAGATTAAATGAGATTATGAGGAGCAAAGAAAAACTGTGAAACACATTATGTCATTTGTTTTGTACCTATTCCTCCATTTTGGTTTCCATGGTCACATGTGCTGCTGCATTCATTTGTTTCAATAATTTATCCTGGTGTCTGTCCTGGGAAGGTTAATTAAATTAACATAGCCTCTAGGTGACTTTCTGAGTTCCTGGTCTTCTGCTTTGTCCATTCCTCTGAGAGTATACAGACTGCTCCCTACAGGTGACCCTTCACCAGTCAAAGAGAGGGTATGCCAGAGTAAATCTCCATCATGGTTTTCTCATATCCTATTTCTCTCCATTCATGGGTCTTCTTTTTCTCTTGACAGGACCAGAGGGCTGTAACCTGTTTATCTACCATCTGCCCCAGGAGTTTGGGGATGCTGAGCTGATGCAGATGTTCCTGCCTTTCGGTAATGTCATCTCCTCGAAAGTGTTTGTGGATCGGGCGACAAACCAAAGTAAATGCTTTGGTGGGTAAAGATAACAAAAAAATTAGATTCATCTAGGAAAGGGCTTTCTCTGAATACCTTTCAAACTGCTTTCTCTCTGCTTAAGCTTTATGATTTCTTTCAACTTACTCCTGTCAATACTTTCCCCCTTCCCTCTTCCTCTCCTAATTGTCTCATGCTCAGTTGTGTGTGCTGCCTAGAGGTAAAGGTTTGGCATATAACCAGCAGCAAAGTGCTGCAGCTGCTGGCAGTGGGGTGGGAAATATCCTCCCTTGGAATGGGAGGTGGGGAAGCTACAGAAAAGACTAAAATACCTGCAGCAAAATGGAGGGGCTGAAGGTATAATTGATGGGGACAGCAATGGGAACATGTGGCAGAAAAGGAAGTTCTGTATCTAAAGAAAAGGGAAAACAGGTCATGGGGCTGAAGGGAACACAGAGCTGATGGGGCAGCTTTTCAGCAGCTGTGATGCTTTAAACTACAAGGGGACAAGGGCTGAAAATCAACTGAAAGCCTGTTCTCAGGGGATGGCTTCTCTGTGAACTGCAGACAGCCATGTTCTGAGCCCATTGGTCCTGATCCAACTCCAGAGGAGATACAGATAGACTGAGCTAATCCTGTACCTCAGCTGTCAGGCCATGCTGTGAGGTTGAGTTCGAAAGCTGTTCCAAGCTCATAGAGTTCAGGCCTGGCTGAAGGCTCAGCCCCACTAGCTGGAGCACAGAATGGGAATACCCTCAGCTGACTGTGAAATACAAGCTAGGGACAACCTGAGCTGCACCGAAAGTGGGAGGGTTCAGACAGCCAACAGCCATGTGGTGATGTGTTCATGGTGTTTCAGTGGGATCACCTTGTTTTAAAAGGTGTTACTGTGAAGGATCCCATCTGGTAGCATGGCAGCATGGGGACCCTGATATATTGGATCCCATCCCACCTGGTGTATACAAGGGAACTCCTTCATCCAAGTACCTACTACTAGGATGTGTAATTTCAGGTTCTCTGCCATCCTGCCCTCTTTGCAGACCTTTTCTGAGAAGTGCAATGGGACAAGCTACTGCTTTTCTTTTCCTTTTACTTGCAGCTGATCTGGACTCCGTCTCTCAGGCAAACTTCCAGAGTTAAGATTTACTGCAGTTCCATTCGATTTTAAAGCCACTCTCAACATTATGTTTCTCCTCCATGCTGCCTTCCCCTTTGCCCTCCTGGACAACCTACCTCCCAAAACTCTTACCTCATCCCTTTCTAGCTATGGTGCCTGTCAGACAGTACTTCCCAGAGTTTTGTGCCCCTTAACTATGCAAACAGTTCATGCTGCCCATCCACAGAGTGTCTGAAAAGGCTATTTCACCCCTTGATTTAAGGCAGCATTTCCCTTCACCAGCAGTTACTGAATAGCTGTATTATCAGGCACTGTAGGAATGAAAGACAAAGAGTTTGGTATGAAGATGCAGTTGGGAAATTCAAATGAGAAATTATGAATTAGCCCCATTCTCTCCAGAGCCCTTCTACTTTCTAGAGCTTTAACCATATAAAAGCTTATGATATGACCAGACCAGGAAAGATCTAGGTGACATTGAAAACTAATGCTTTGAGGATATCTAGGAGTTAGAAAGGGACCTTTGGCAATGAAACTGTCATTTTTGTTATAAATATTTAGGGGACTACTGGGCCTGGTTCTCCACATATTAACGAGTGGGGGAAAAAAAAAAAAAAGGAAATGGAGAAATAAGGTGAGAGCCAAGTCCAGTAAGGGAGAGTATCTTCTTCAGAGCTATTCACCTGTAGCTCAGAAGCTTTCTGGCTACAGAGCATCACAAAAATAGCACCACATATCTAGTTTGTAGAGCAGGGTTGTGGGGCAGGGTTTATTGCTTCTTCAAAAGTACTGTGAGATCATGGTTAATAACTGAGCAGGAATTGAGAGATATTAGCAGAAATTTTTCTTAACATTGCGTCTTACTGGGAGAACATCAGCTTGTTTGATTAAATAACCTCCAAAACTAATGGTGGGATATTCCAGCCTGAAAGGAAGAAGGTGCCCTTTGGACATATCAACTCAAGCGTACAAGCAAGCAAAAGTGGGAGTTAGAGGTTCCTGGTGGAGACACAAATATCCAAGATCAGTCTCTTTTAGGTCCTAGGGGTCAAAGCCTTATTTTTCTCTGGCTTAACTTAGTTTCCCAGTCAGATGAGTCCCTGCTGGGACTGTCTCAAATAACCACATTGATTGGTTCCTACTTCCAGAAGGGTAGAAATAATAGAAATACAGGTAGGTAATTATCAGAAGTATGTTATGCTGCTCTTCAAAATCTCCTACCCCACTGATCTTCAACTTTAAACTAATATAAAAATGTGTTACAGAAAATTCAGCATTTCATTTGTTTTGCTAAGTCCACTAAAGCTTGTGTTTCATATAATTATTTGATAAAAAAGTTGATTTAGAAAACAAAACAAGACAAAAACCTTTTTCATAAAGTAAAATAAGGAATTTTGTTAACTTTGAAAATAAGAATATTCTTTCCTTTTCTGCTTAAACATTTCCCAAAACTCAACATGCAAAAACATAGCATTTGCATTCTGTTTCACTCTTTTTTTTTTAACGCAGCTAGAGCTTTCCAACTGCTAGCCTGGGGGGACAATTCTGTCTGGCCCCAGAAAGATATTCCACCATTATATGACCTTTTAAAATGTATCTGCTATGCAGATCCCAAGTAAATTGCTGTAACAGAGTCTAGCCCCGGGTTGTCGAGAAATTGTCAAGAAGTTCTGCGTTAGAAAAACTTAAAAATTTCTATGGAGAAAAATGTCATTATGTTTTTTCATGGAAACAAAAAATAGTTCATTTGCTGCTCGTCTCACTGTTGAGCTACCTGTAAGCAGCTGACCCAAATGGAACAAGTCATTAGAGCAGCATCTCAAAATAGCTTTTTTATTCCCATTTGTTTCCAAATTCTCCCCTGCATTTCCAGCACAAAGTGATCTCCTTTGGTCACCACTGGCACAATAGTGTAGGGGCAGCCAGGGGAATATTAGGAAGAAAATGAGATCAACCACAAGCTTTTCTCCTGGCTTCTGGAGTCCATGACCCTGCAGAGAATCACTAATACCTGTACACACTAGAGAAACCAAGCTGTGCTCATGAAACCTTTGACTTTCCCAGTTCAGAGGCTGCTAACTCCTGGCCAGCTCCAACAAGGAGCAACGAGGATGAAAACTACAGCAAACACCTATCTCATATATAAACTGTGAAAGTGCTCAAAATATGTCTACTGTTTACCACAGCAGAACTGCTTGCTGTACTGTGTAAGATTGCCTGAGAAACAACCCTGACTTTTCACTGAAAAAAAGTCATTTAAATTGGAAGGCTTCTTTACCTTCCACTTCTGCTGCACAAACCAGACTAGACCCAAATCCTTCTTTTTCTCTTAAAATTTTCAAACCTCTTCTATTTCCCCTGCTATCCTGATGCGGCTGTAACATGGCCAAGTGCAGACCACATTTGTCCTCCTCACTCACCAATACCCTGTCAATCCCCATGGCCTGAGCCTCCATCACACCAATCATATCAGCATCTCCTTCTATTACTCCTCAGGTGCTGCCTTGTCTACCCTCTCATACCCATTCTTAACTCACTCCACCTTCACAGCTCTTCACTTTTCTGCCCTTCTCTTTCTTCTCTCACCAGTCCTTCACTCAATGCCTAGCTACTACCTGTAGCCTCCTGCCATGCACTTGTTTTACACTCCATGTGTTTCTTCTACTGGGCCATGCTGTCCATTCCCAGTGAATTGTCAGGGCCACAGCAGGAATCAATGTCTCGCCCAGGGGAAAATTACACTTCATTGGACACTCCTTGAAGACAGTGACTCCCATTCTCCCAGAAGGCTGATCTAGGATATCTTGCACAGAGGCACAGTGTGCCACAGCCTGAACACCAGATTCTGTGTGGCCCTGAAATTTACCTCTGTGCAAGGCAAAGACTACATTGTGTCCCTCACCTTCCCACAGCATGTGTGTAACTAATTCCATGTGTAGGTATGCCAAATGTCAGAGGACGTGAAACATATCTGCTGATCTCAATGGTCATGGCTTTTGTTTCATTTATGCAGATAATATAAATGTGTCTAGTTTGTGCACAAGGCAAAAAGAAAAATCCAGTAAAATGACAGTATTAACGTTATTAAATCAAGTACTAAATGTGAGAAGAGCCCTTCTTCTAAATGTCCACAAAAGGCTAACTCTAGCTCTGTCATAGGGTGATGCTACAATACAGTCCTAATTTCAGGAACATTCACTGTTCTCCCACAAGACACATTTTAAGAAAGCATTTAGTTAAGCTAGTGAAATACAGAGACAAACGTATTCTAGAAAAAATGTTTTAACAGAGAGAAAAGTATAGGTTTGGGCAATATTAATTAGGAAGACATGACAGAAATTAGAAAAATGAGCACATGGATGGACCAGCAGAGGCTGAATGGTTATCCCAGGGTGTCAAGTAAGATATAGATAAATTAAAGCTGGATGTACTGCTTTACTGGTTCACTTGGAAATTCATTCCTCCAGACACCTATTTCTGAGAGCAGTGAGCGCCTGGAATTTTCAGCTATTTGTGTGCATTCAAGCAGCAAACACTCTCAAGCCAGTTCTACTCCTTGCCCCCACTTTGTCCTGCACTTGTCTCCTTGGCTTGTGCCTGCTCCCCATACCTTCTGCTGTAGCAGGTTTAGTTTCTCCCCATGGGACTCAAAGAGTCTGTGAAGAACCGCTCATGTCCACAGAGACACTGGTTTCTCTCCATTGAGCTTGACATGGTCTGGCACCCCAGGTGTGAGCAACCACATCTGCTGGATGTTTTTCTTCTTCTCTATGAATTCCAGGTCACACTGGCAGAAGGTATGTCCCACCCCTTTTTTAAAGTCTCCACATTAAATGTAGCAAGGAGCATTCTAGCTTTGAGTACAAACTGCAAAGGCTTCTTGGGACCATAGATTTATATAGCTTAAAGAAAACATATTACACACTTGATATATCTTCCTGAAGGAGTACATCAGATATGTCTGAACATGTTTCATTCCGGATTCTTACAGGGAGCCCACTTGAAAGTTGCTAGCTGAAACTCATTTGAAAAAAATACCCAATCTTCTCTGAAGATGTCAAAAGATAAAAAAATAGCATCACTTGATGAGGGTCATAGTATTTAATTACCTTTGCTGTTAAATATTTCTGTTCCCTACTAAACTTTTTCTGGCTCCTAGCCTATGAAAAGAAGCAGGGGAGCCAAATGAGAGAGATTAAAGGTGAGAAAAGCAGTGAGATATAAGGACTGGACACAGGAAGAAGTGAAGATCAGAAGGACTGAAGGGTGGGGGGGTGGGTGGGTAGAGCTTGTGTCATGTTATTAAAAACACACTGTCGATGTTCAAGACCACAACATGGTGGTAGAAATATGGAGTGGGAGATGCAAGGCTGCAGTCAGGTCAGGATGGTCGACAGAGTTTCATCCTAGAAGCAGAAACAAAAAGAAGTATCAAGAGATGAGGACACTGGGATAGCCACGCAGGGCTCTGTGACCAGGGGCATTGTACAGGGCATTGTAGGTCTAAAATGCATTGGCAACACTCCATAAAACATAGGGGTGGAACAATGAACCCTGAAATACAACAGAAAAAGATTGTTCAGCACCTGCTCACAATGTGCTGTTAACATGTCCTGAAGGGAACTCCTCATTTAATAAT
>JAOEGS010014663.1:0-83663 GCA_025447755.1 Corythornis vintsioides | reverse complement strand
AGACTCCACAACCCCCCTGGGCAGCCTGTTCCAGAGCTCTGGCACCCTCACTGAGAAAAAGTTCTTTCTTGTGTTGATCCTAAACCTCCTGTGCTCCAGTTTGCACCCATTGCCTCTCGTCCTGTCGTTGGATGACACTGAGAAAAGACTGGCTCCGTCCTCTCTACCCTCACCCTTAACATATTTATAGACATTAGAGACATTAGGAGTTATGAAGTGTTCCTGAGCAGAGTGAAGGGGAAGGTTGCAGACTGATCCCCACCAGAGGTGTGGCTGGTTGTGTCCCTGCCACCACCTCCTCCAGCAGGGCCTGAGGTGCTGTGGGACGCCCATCTCTCTGGTCAGTGCCACGTGTGAGGGGCTGTCAGAGCCCCCACCCAACGCCTGCCTGTTTGCTGGGGCGTGATGCCAGCAGGGAGCCAGCTGGGTGCTCCCACAGCCCCCCATCCAGGGGGTGTGGAGGGGAACCCTGGCATGGGGATGTTTCCACAAGTTGAATCTGTTCTCTGAGCCTTCCCTGTCCTTGTCTGACCTCTGAGACTTTAGTTATATTTTCTCCTCCCATGCCACTGGAGTGGCAGTGTGGTGCTGAGCTGCCTGCTGGGTGGACTCAAACTGCAGAACTTTGAAATGATGCTTTGCATAGACAAGCTCACTGTAATAGCAGGAAAAATGAATGGGCTTTCTCTGTCTTAATGGAAGATTGTAAAGGATTCTCTTTTTTTTTTTTTTTTTTTTTTTTTGTCCTTTTTGCTACCATTACTGGCTTTATGCCATGCATGAATTTTCTAACAGGTGAAAGCAGTTTTATTATTTCTTGTGCTCTTCCCATTATGTTCTCATGTTTACAGCAGACTTTCTCCTCTTCTTCCCTCTAGCACTTTTGTTATTATTCTGCTTTTAAATTCCTTTGAGTGATTTTCAGTATCCTGTCTTTCACCAGGTAGAAAACAGTTGGCAGATTCTCAACATGTAAAAATAGCATTTTGTTTTTTATGATAGTGCTATAAAAGAATTGGTACATTGGTACCAATTAACAAAATTACTTTAACATACCTAAATGGTTTATCTGTATATATATGTTCATTTTACATGTAAAAGTTTTCTTATTAATTTCTCTAGATTTGTAGTAATCCATCAACACCCAATCCATAAGCAGTCTTATCCTTTTTAGTGGACCTGATCTTAAGGGGGAATGATGACCACAAAAAGTTCTGCTTTATGACTTGTCTGCCTTTCTACCTGATTTTATAAACCTCTTTCCACTTGTCTCTGAGCCCACTTCATTTTCCCTATATTTATGATTGTGTAACTTCTTTTAACAGCTACAGAATTGTTTCTATGGAAAAATATGTGTGGGTGTAGTTATCAGCAGCCCTCAAAAAAAATCTAGTGCAAGAATTTGGGATATTATTTTCAGCTTATTTTTTTTCTATAAGAAGCTACTCCTGTCCATAAACAATACTCTGACTACAGGGAGGGAAGGCAGGAGAGAATACTTCAACTTTGAGACTATGATAAGAAGATAAAGACCATTCTCTAACAGAAAAATGCATGATGTGTGCAGTAGAACCTTGGTGCTTCCCCCTGCTACTTTATAAGGCAGCTTAACAGATGACAAACAAATGTATGTTGCCTTTTGTGGTAGAGGACAATGTGATGGAGCTAGTCAGGAGAGTCAAAAGGAAGATTCCAGTTTCCCTGCAGCAGGCTGCACATACAAGAAGAGTAAAACTAGTTAAATACCAAGGAGGAGGAAAAATGAAACCCTGGCACTTTTCCTCTCCATGTTTTTAGTAGCAACAAAACAAATGCCATTGCTCAGTGGTCCAAAAGGAAGTAAAATGGGTGAGGGAGACTCAAAACCAAGAAACACTAGTAGAGGACTTGTGTAGAGTAGAAGGAAGGGACTAAAAAGTTATTTATAGATGTCAAAAAAGATGATGTTGTGCTTAGGACCGTTACAGAGCATAGGAATATTTTCTATGTAGACTAAAAATGCCAGTACTTGCACCTTGATTAAATATACATGTGCAGCAGGAGAAAACACACACCAACAAAACATCCCTGAGCAGAACACTGCATTATGGTCCCATTACTGTTTAACTTCAGAATTAACTGTACATTTGCAAATATTCCATTAAGGGTTCTTGACAGAATTTTCCATAACCATTATTTGTGGTTTATTAATCTGGGGCTTGTTATTTCTTGACAAACATGTATGAGAGCTACTAGAGCCACGTGGGTTGTTCCCTGTCACTGTAAATTGAGTGCCTGGTCTCAGCATGGTGGCTCTGTAAACAAGTTTTTCTGTGGGTAGTCTATATGTCCCATGTCACACTTCATCAGAACCATGTCAGCAAGTAGTCCATACTGACATTTGCAGGCATGTCTAGGGATTCAACAACTTTGAGTACGTATTGCTTGAGGATGCTGATAAAAAAGGTGCTTTCTGTATGTTTTGTGTCACCTATTAGATGTAAAAATAAACTACAGCCATGTAAGCTAATGGAACTTAGTCTCTAGGCATTTAATAAACTGCCCTGCAGTGGTAACAAATTTTCATAGCTGTTACAGACATGAAAGTTCTGTTTCCCATAAAGCTAAGAAGTAAAATAGAAGGAAGGGCATTGACCCAGGGCTTTTTCTGCCTCTTTTCCCTCACCCATCCTATCCTAATTAAGCACAATTCTGTAAGATTTGGTGGGCAAAAGTGTCATTTGAAAACTGAGTAAAGATGTCAAGGGTTGCTCTTTTTGAGCTTGTAACACCCCAATTAGGTATATTTATATGATGCATAAAGCCTGAGCCAGGGTCTAGTTTTGAGCTTTTATTTGCTTCCAGTTCCAATGGTTGAAATGCTAAGGTCTTCCTAGCCAGTGGAGTTCCTCACTTGAAGAGTGCTAGTGCTAGACTGTTTCTTAAAGATGCTCCTTTCAGCCTTTGGAGAAAGGTTCACTGCTGAAGATTTCTGTTATCCTTGTGTAAGTCTTAATCTTTACTTAAACAAGCAGTGTTCACAGATATATTGATACTTTTCAGCCTTCTGAGTTTGCCACCCGTCTGCTATGCAAAGTTTTGTAACAGAAGTTTCCTTCAAAATGCTGTTGTTGAAATACTGCCTTGTGGAGTTCTGGACTCATTCAGTGATTTCTCTATTTAGTATGTATTCACTTTGAAGAAGAAGAAAAGAAAAGGCCTTTTTTTTCAATTTACCTGCAATTTGTATGCAGTCTCTCATGTCTTTAACACTAATAAGTACTGTACTAAATAAGACTATCTCTGACACTGGGAAATCTTGATTTTTTTTTCTAAATGCTGACCTTGATTTCAGTGATCTAAACCCCTGTCTGGTTTGGCTGCACACAGTATCTAACAAGAAATTTGTAAATGTTCCTCTTAATAAGAAACAGATATACACAAGTCTCTTCAGATCACTTTAACTGAAATAACAGAAATGATGAGAAAAATGCATTCCTCATTCTTCAGACAATTGGACTATACACACCACAGGGAACCAGACCCACTGAGTGAAGCTGTCTAATGTTTACAGTGTCGTTTTTGAGAGCAGAGGCATAAGTAATTGAAATAATGTTTCAGGGGGACCTGTCATAGTATTTGTGGAATATGGAATGACATTCACTTAGTGAACAATTTGAAATCACTGTCTCTTTCATTCTGTTAAATATCCAGATGTTCTACATGTTTGTGTTTTTATTTGCAAAGTAGGGAAAGACCATTGCCAAAGAAGGTAAAGAAATGGAAGTGAGATATTTGCTGCCTGCATGAGGGGTATTTGCTGGCAGTTTGTAGTGAGATGGCAACACAAATATTTGCAAGCCATCACACAGGGAGATTTACTTTATAGAAAGTGTGTAGATTTGTATTAAATTATCATAATGATCTCTTTTGCCATAAAATTTTATTTCCATATAGAGTATATAAATAATGTGTGTAAAGCACACATAAGTTACACAAAATACTACAGCATATGACCTCTGATTAAATGACAAATCTGTTATTAGGGTGATGGATATTTGAGGAGACTGGAATAAAACAGAACACACCACTGATAGGCATAGGTCCAGCTGGACTTCAGCCAAGGTGGCAGTGATGGGAAATGGTGCATCATCAAAAGGGTGATGATGGCTCTTTGAGAAACAAGTTTTCTGTCCTCGAATTCTGAAGTAATCTCCCCAGCTTTACAACTAATGCCTGTGGTAACATCTCAGAGAAGATGCCAATGTTTATAAAGTTGCTGGTGATGCACTTTTCTCCTTTGTGAAAAGTGATCCTGCTACTTAAAAGTTCAGATGGAACAGATGGATTGCATAAGAGAAATATAAAATCCAAAGCTCAGCTGGGCATCCTCTGAGAATGCATTTAGTGGCAGAGGAACAGTGAGAGTCAAATTTTAAGACTGGAAGGCCCCCATCCTTCACATGTAAAAACCATAATATAATAGCTGGTTAATATGTTTTATATTTAGGTCTAGAAATGTCAGTAAATTGGATCTGTAAAGTGTACAGTTTCTGGAGTCAAAATTCTGCCTCTGTTTTTCCCAAAGTTCGGTAGAGGAAAAGCCTTTGAGCTTTTTGGCATATGAATGACAACAGAAGGTTTGATGAAAGGGAGTTCTAAATACATGGAATAAATACAGCTGAAATAATCTAACAGTGGAGTAGGAGGCTCTAGTCCCACATCTGTTGTTCTTATCTCACTAGAAGAAGCCCTTCATAGCACAGTTTCTACCATATCAAATAACTTGACTGAATAATGCAACATTTGATATTCATTCAGAGGCTGTGACCAGAAGGGAGCAAAATTATTTTCAAGTTTGAAATCTGTCTCTTCACAGCCCATAGAATTCTACCAAAACCTCAATTTTAAATATACATTTTTGAACTATATTAGCATGCTTGTATTTCATCTGAATTTCTTGGAGGGTTAGGGCAATCAAACTATTATATCCAATCTTACCATGTTCAGAATATTATTTAAAAAAAAATTAAAAGTTTTCTGTGGAAAGTCATCTTTCTTGAAAAAAACTTAATTTGAATCCCTGTAGACTGTGTATATTTAGAAAGAAAAATGCTAATGAGAGAATAGTTTTGTACTTGGTACTGCAGAGCAGATGTAGTATAGAAATCTGACTAATATTTTAGTTTGTATTAGTTGTATAAAACTAAGCATTAAGACAAAACTTGTACTTTGTAGTCCCTACTGATTAAATCACTTTGGTTAGGAGTGCCCAATGCATCCTGCTGCCTGGTAAAAAGGGGTGATAAATTAACTCACAGAACTGAATTTCAAAATTGTATCAACTTAAGGCAGTCTAGCAAAGAAAAGTTGTCCCAGGTTCTTCTTTCCTTTATTGCCAGTGATTAAATAGGGCTGCAGTCATTTACATTTTTAATTACCTAAGTGAAAGAAGTGCAGGAATTTTCGGAAGATGTATACAGGACTTGTGTGTATCTAGAAAACATAGAATGATTGAAGAGACAGTTTTTAGATTTCTAAGACACGTTTTAAGATATGTTAGAAGTAGCACAAAAAGCTACCTACTCATTTTACTAACTTCTATGCTAGAATCATCTTTATCAAGTTTCTGCAGAATGTTTTACTGTAGCATCAGTTATGCCAAAAATTCTAACTTATTGGAACTTGGCTATTTCATGCTCAAGTAATTTCTGGAACAGCAGGGAGATTTTCATAAATACATGATCGGGCAGATGTTGTACTGATATCTGCTCAGTGAAAACGGATTCCCAGTTTGGCTCCCCATCTCTGCCTGTTTGAGATAATCACAGTGAAAGTGAGTGGTAGTGACATGCCATTAAGTCTGGTATAGCCACACGTTTGGGATCTTTATCTCCTGCTACATATTTTAATGTTATAAACTCAGAATAAAATCAGGGGTGCAGTGTCTGTAACAGTTTGAAAACAGTCTATATTTCTCAGTTACTATCATGTTTCATGAAGAAATATGGCAGTGGTCCATGGCAAATCATATTATCAGAATAATGATGTGATACAGTCTGCTTAAGTATTGATAAACAGACATATACTTTTTATTCCCCTCTGCTTTCCCACCCCTGCTGTGAGGTTCAGTATTCAGGGCATTCACACATCCAGCTTTATATACTACAAGCCTAAATATGTTTACAGAAAGTTAAACTAAAATGAATGTAGAAAAACAACAAAGAAGTAAGCTTATGGGAAAAAAAAGCCTGAAAAATAAGGAATATGTTGCAAGAAAGAAACACTTCTGCAGAAGATGTAAGAGGATTAATAACCATTTGACTTTGTTGAACAAGTTTATCAGTGTAAGGGCCATGCCTGACTTCTGTGCAATGGAGTCTGAACAGGGAGTAATGTGCTTGTCCCCTGCTGTATGGAGGCCACCCATGAAGTCAGTCACAATTACATTGTGTTTTGTTGCAAACTTTCAAAATAGATTCCTAAAAAGGAAGATTTTTTTAATGCACTTGGCTATGAATTTATGACTTTCAAAAAATCTATTTTTCTATCCAAATGCATTGGAAAAATTCAAAGCATTACAAACCACTTTGAGCTTTTATCCAGTTTTTGATAGGAGCTCTTATCAATTTTATAATATTTTACCTGGTATAGTTAGCCCTGAGCACTGACTAATATCGGCCTAAAACTGTTTATTTTCCTTTTATAAATCACAGTTGTTAAACAAAACTTGATATTAATAAAAATGAGCCTTCACTTTTAAAACAATAAATCAAACTGCTAGACAGCATCAAGGAAGCCTGAAAGAGATGACAGGAATCGAGATTTGTCTTCATTAATAACATTTGTCTTCATTAATATCTAATGCTAGAAAAATGGTTCTTGGGAAAACAGCAAAGAAGTTGCCAAAATGGGGAATTATGAGGCCAATGAAAAAATATATTTTATTTATATTTCGAGCTCAGTTTCAGGCAATGAGGTTGCAGATAATTTCCTGTGGTTGGGAACATTTTACTTTAAAATTCTGAAACTGATGAGCTGTTTATTAAAGTCACTCTTTGAAACAGGAAGTAAATTATGCAAGGGATTATTGTCTCTTCATTTATTTTTCTGGTATGATTAGCTTGTGATGCTATAAAACTCATTTGTGAGAATGACTTATATTTATAATGTTTTAATTAAAATTGGATTGGGAAGCAAATGGGAAAATTTACATTCAACATATACGGTTGTGTCAAACATGTTTGACTGCAATTGTCTTTTTATTAGCTTAGGATAATGAATTGGGGTATTTATGTACTAATATTACCTAATTAACTCAGCACTAGGGTAATTAATTTAGTTAATGGTTGTTTAAGAAAAAAAACCCAACCAGTGTAGTAGTATAGCCAGCTGCTTTCATTTCACTGTATTCCTTTTGGTTATCTGATTTTTTGAAATAAGTGTTGTCTTTTAAAAGGATTGAGAGAATAGATCTATTTATTGGAGAGAGCAATTTTTACATTTTACCCATAGGAAAACAAGGCTCAGGTAAATCACATGGGGAAAGAGCAGAGCAATTGGATGGTCTTAACTTAAAAAGGTGCTGTTAAATAGGGTACACCATCCACCACCAGCAACTGCATTTATTCCTTTGCTTTTAAATTCAAAATATGTATTTCTTTCAAACACGTTTGAAAGAACATTCCTGAATATCTGAAGAATCAGGTCTAAATGTTGGATGCTGAGCAGATACATAATTAGAAAAAAAAAAGATAAAAGTTGTGCTTTCATTGATGCATATGCAGAGCCTTGGGTGAAAGAGAAGTTTAGTTGAGCCTTTGAGAGAACTAATTTTAGGTTGAAGCATGAAGAATAATGTGCAAGATTCTTCATTAAAAGCAGCCTGCCATGCTTTCTATATATCAAGTATAGTTTCCTGATTTTTAATGATGTAGAGGGTGTTTGGGAACATTCTGTGTTCTTATTTTTGCCCATGCATTGCCTGTGCCATAATGTGTGTGCTGCACTGCCCCTGCAAACCCTCCACTCTGATTCCTTGCAAGATACGCACATTTCATCATGTTACTTCTACTGAAAAGACTGAGTTTAGCAACATGTGGTGAAGGACTAGGAGTCACAGTATCTAGAAGACTCACTGGGTTTCAAAATAATGGAAAAGTGGAGCTGAGAGAGGTGACAGCAATAGACCACAGTATGGGGGGGTCAGGATACATCAAGACAGCTACACTGGGTGAGACCAAAGGTGTCCCCACTGTACCATCTCCAGAAATAGTCTTGGCCTCCATGACAAAGAACAGTCACAAATGGTCCCCAGTGCCACAGGAGAACTGGGCACAGCTGTGATTCCTCTTTCTGATACTCTCCTAGCCTCTGAGTATTTTCAGCTCTATTTCCCAAGCTATGTATGGTTTCTCATTATGTAGTTATCTCCCATTCTTTCAATCTCCATAAACTTGTCCTGTCTCCCTTTGATGGCTTAGTGAGTTCTGTGATGCCAATCACACATTCAATGTCCTTCAGGCGACACATCACTTCTGTCAATTCTGAACCTTAACATCATGAGTTTTGTTTTATGGCCCTTAATTCTTAGAGTAGATGATTTCCATCCAGCGACAGGAGTTAAAGAGCTTTCTATGTGATTGCTGCACTAATATGCTCCTACAAAACCTTGAGTCCATCCTGCAAGGATGGTGGTTGGGAGTGGGTTTCTCTCAGTTAACTTGTTTCTTTTCAAAGATCATATTTATTTTCCTCTGCTAACAAAATGACTAAATCCACATCAGATCAGTTAACAACTCCTTGCTTTAAACTTTACACATAGTAGACTTGTAGGTAGACACAGTGGAATGTAGAAATGGAAAAGCAGCGCACTCAAATGCCTGGAATAACAAACACCATTGAACTCTGCAAAGTGGGTTTGTGAAGAGGAGGATACTGGCATCTCTGACTCATGAGGACATCTGGTCAGTTTTGGGGATGAGTGGGGAAATGGCCAAATACTTTGTCTTCACAGACAAAAAAGTGAGGTTGGAAACTTGCAGACTGCCCACTAAGTAGCATCTTAAAGATCCTGACAGAAGCTTTAAAAGACTATTTTCTATGGCCTTTATACTTCCTAGAATTCACTTCCTGTACTTATGTGTTTAATTGCCTCTGTTCCTGCACATTTTGCTTTACTTTTGAGTATATTATACATCCTGTTCATTTCATGAACCTACTTTTTTCTTTTGCAGTAACACAGGCTGAGTCAGTGTAACTGCAAAAGCTGTGTAACTGAAAAAGCTGCATCAGCTTTTGTTGCTGTTCCTTTGGAATAGTTACTGTCTTAAAGGAGCTCCCACCTCCACACTTTTAAACATTTACAAGACCTCTCTCATACCTTTCCTCATAGATTTGTTTTCATTTACTCTGCTGAGCAATACACAGCAGAGACCATCTCGTATTTTTACAGCTGTTTTAAGTATCATCCTGTAAGCAAACTGTGCTGCTATTTATCTTTCATAGTTCATCCTTATCAAAAAAACATTCTATCATGCTTTTTAAAATTTGTAGCTAGCTAGTCCCAAATGTCATAATTCATGCACCATCATGTCTCGGCGTCTAATTAAAAAATGGATTACTTAAATTCATCAGTGGTCTGGTATTCCCTGAAATATCCTCTTACTTTTTGTCATCACTAAGAAACTGAATTTCTTAGTTGATTCATAAGCCTATTTCTAATCTAAAGGAGTGCAAATGAGAAAGTTATCTTTCTAATTTATTTACAAAGGGTAGAAGTTGTTTCAGAATGACAAGGATAATACCTGGGTTTTCTAACTTGAACTATTTGGATCTTTGTTTTTTGGCATGATGGGCTAGCTACTCTCTGAAGTATTTTCACAGTCAAGATATAAAAGACAGGAATCAAGTCATTTCTTAATATTTCTGTAAAGAAGTTTAATAAATCAAATGTCCTGTCTCATTTAAAGTCTGTTTTTCCATATCTGCATTTTTTTTGCATTTGTAAAAATCCTTTTCTCCCTCTTCCTTTTTTAACTTTTTTTTTTTTTCATTTTTTAATTTATTTTTTCCTGTGTGTCAGTATCAGTATTCAGTATTCATCCACATAATGTGGTGACAAATACTGTAATTTCCTTCCTCCTACTTATTTACCTGATTATACATAAAAATCTGAATTGGTATTCTTCATGGTTTATCTTACTTGATTAGACACAGTTTCCCAAGACATCTCCAGAATTAGTTTTATAGGAATCCTGTTTCTTTGATTCTATATTCTATCTGCTTTGTTCCTAAACTTCAAGTATTACATTGAAATGTATTTATAAACCTATGCAGTGAACGAACCTAACCTTACCAAGTGATCTGTGCGGTGTAGTCGATCTGTTCTTATTGCTGCAACATTTTGCCAGATTTTTCATCAGATGACATTTTCTTAGCAAGGGTTCCATATACTTTTTTCAAATTCACATTCTTGTGATACCCTCTAAATAGGACTCTGTGGATGATGATTTCCTTTTAAGTTTTGAAATTTCTGTAAGAAGGAGGAAATCTGCAGAACAGAGCATGCTATCTGAGTAGGCAAAACCACATTCTTTCCTAGTATTGAGTTTGAGAATACACAATTCTTATTTATTTCTTGCAATCAAAAATATTACCCATTATTTATAATCTTCTAAAGTGCTTATCATGATAGCATTCAAGTATCTCAATTTTTTTTAATGAATTGTCATATTTATTCTCTTATTATAAGGAAAGTACTACTATTGCTACTTTATTAACTATCTAAATATTTTAGTGACAGCACATAGTACATGTTTTGTATGGCCACTGAAGTAGAGGTTGTAGGATGTGATGCTCAATAAGTGGAGGATCACTACAGGCATGGGTGGCATCTCAAAACTTTATTTTTCTGTGTGTTTCAGAAGTGTCTTCATAAGTGAGGTCTCAGGGTGCTTAGGAAGAATACTATACCTTAGAAATAAATTGCCCAATGTCTGAAAGGCTGGAAAATAAGAGTGATATAAAAGATCTTTTAGATATCTACCTACAAAATAATGGATATATTCCTGTGTAGCCTTTATGATAATGCATTTTTCAGTATCCCCAGCAATCCAGTCATGCCAGAGGAGTGTTCCTCTGCATCTCTTTCACAAAAGAGAACCTGATCAGTCTGTTCCCTAACCCTGCTTGACAGCTACGGGACAAAAGTGCAAATAGAGTAGCATGATTGGGTTTTTTAAGTCACATTGTGGTTGGAGTGGGCCGGGGTGGGCAGAGCAGGGGTTGTATTTTTAAATAGCAGTGGTTGGCACCTCCTTTAAATGCTTCCAGTAGCACTAGCATATGAACACGGTGATTAACAGTGCCTGACAATTTCAGTTTTACTGCAGTTATTGCTTTGACAGGCCTTGACTTTCTGCCAATTCAGTTGGAAAGAGGCTTTATATCCCTTTTGCTCCACTGGCTTTTCAGATTCTCTCTCTTTTTTTTCTAACCACACATTTCTTTCTTTCCCAACTCTGATTTCTCAGGAGTATTGGCCACAGTAACCCCTTTCCACCACCCCGTGGCCACCTGTGCTGTCTCTGCTGTTAAATCATTAAGACACATACACACATTCTGAGAAAACAGGAGAGAGATAATTACAGCATTAATTATCTTTTGCTTCATTAATTTTTTAATAAAAATGTCTGTCTTTGACTTGAATGGAAGCTGCAACTGCTTGTTACTTCTAAACATTAAGAATAGAGTCAACCTGTCCATTAAGAGCCTCCACCCTGACACGCTGACCTGTCCCACTGTAGTGTGCCAGTTTCTTCAGGCTACGTATGAGCTCCCAGTGAACAGCTGGAGACTCTGGGTGATGAACAGCACAAATTTACCCTTTGACCAATTCCTGGTGTCAGTACTTCATTGTTAAGGAGTGGGTAAAGATTGACCATAGAATGGTAGGGCAAAACAAAGGAGCCAACAACAAAAAGACCCCCAGATTACCCTAGTTTCTCAACCTTCTGTTTCTTTTAAGTAAGCAATGATTTTTACATATGGCAGAGGTATAGTTAATATGAATATTTTCTAGAGGAAGTTTTTAAACTGTGAGCAGAATCCCCAACAGCTAATCATGAGTGGTCAATTGTAATAACCTGGCATTTTCCTTTGAATAAACAAATATCTTCTGTAGAGTTCTCAGGTCCTCTGTAATAAAGGAATGGAGAATACCTAGGTGCCTTATCTAAGGAAATATGAAACCAAATATCTTCAACAGAATGGCAATTTTTTTGTTTGTGTAAAAAATGGAATCCTAGAGAAGGCTGACAAACATATTGTAGTTAACATTTGATAATAACTGTAAATTAAATATTTAATTATGAGCACAAGACACCCCTGTCTATAACTTTTTAAAGCTGGACTGATATCACTGTTTCAATCCTTGACAAGAAAATTAATTGTGTTGCTGAAGTGTGAATTTAAAGCCTTTGAGTGTCCTCCAGTTTTCATCAGCACAGCTTTATATTCAACTTTTGAATGCAACTGAATGAGATTTGCTAGACTTCTGAGAAACATTTTCCATTATTTTTTCCTGTGTCAGTATGGACAAGCAAGTCACCTACAGGCTGTGAAATACAAGCACAGAGAGGGCTCTTCTGTGACAGTCTTGGGAGAATCACAGCATTGTTGAGCTTGGAAGGGATCTTGGAGATCATCTAGCCCAACCCCCTGTTCAAAGCAAGGTCAGTGAAAACAGGTTACTCAAGGATGATTCCAGTCAGGTTTTGAGAGTCTCCAAAGAGAGTGACTCCAGTCTCTAGACAAGCAGAGCCAGTGTTTGACCACACTCACAGGGAAGCAAGACAAAACCCACAAAAACCTTTAATATTTTCAAGTAGCATTTCCTCTTTGTAGCCATCATCTCTTCCTCTGTCACTGGCCACCTCTGAACAGAGTCTGGTTCCATCTTTGACCACCTTGAGTCTTTTCTTCTCCAGCTTGGCTGTTCTAACTCTCTCAGCATCTCCTTGCATGACAGATGCTCCAGTCACTTAGTCACTTCTGTGACCTTCACTGGACCCAAGCAGCTGTGTCTTGTACTGGAGACAATACCCACAACCCCTGAAGTGTCTCACCAGAGATGAGAGGGGATCACCTTCTTTGAGCTGCTGGCAATGCTCTGCCTATTACAGCCCTGGAGGCTATTGGCTTTTTTTTGCCACAAGAGTGTGTTTCTTGGTTATGGTGAACTTGGTGTCCAGAACCCTCAGGACCTTTTCTGTAAAATAACTTTCCAGCCAGTGATCCCACACAGTCTGTCCTGGTGTATGAGGTTGTTCCTCCTCAGGTGCAGGACTTTGTATTTCCCTTTCTTGAACTTCATCCAGTTCCTGTTGGCCCATTTGTCCAGCCTGCCAAGCACCCTCTGAATGGCAGCACACCCATGGAGTGTGCCATTTCTGATTTCACCTCTAAGTATTATGTTTTTCAAACCTCTACTATCCTTATAATACTTACATACAAAAGAGAAAAGGATTATCCTTTTCAGAAACTGGTTGTGACAGGAGTAAAGCATCCAAATACCTGTATAAATAGTAGTTTGAGCAAAGTGATGTTCTGGCATAGAACTGGATTCTATAGCTGTTTCAGAATTAACACACTGTTTTGGTCTTGACTGCCCTATTTTTCATAATGTCTTAGCTTGATACTACCTCAGAACTCAAAAGCTGTGCAAAGTATGGATATTTACACACATGAAAGTACTTATCCAGCTGAAAGCATATTAGGAGAGACACTTTGATTTCCTTGTAGAAGACTTTTGGAGAGATTTTTTGATTTGTTTTTATTCTTCCACTTTGATCCCACACTCTCCAGAGTAAAAAAAGAGAATATTCTGTTTTATGGCTTCTTCCAAGAAGAGAGACAGTTAACACAAACACGCTTGTCATTTATTAAGAAAAATGCTCCTTAGTTCCCAGAAAGAGAGAGGATGGTCATACATGAGCATAGTTTACATTTATGAGAGTCATTTCAAAGTGACTCATGTTCTTCTCTGCCTTAAGGAAGCAGGGAGGGCACTTTCAAAAGCATACTCTAGAGAAGATAGGTGGCTTTCTTTGAGTGTACATTTTAGATATATTAAGTTGCTGATATGAGAAGGGGTCCATTAAAAAGTTCCTTCACCTGCAAATAGCTCTGTTTTGCACAACACACATAACCTTTGTTCTTGCTTGATTTGTCATTATTTGAGATAAAAGCAAGCCTTGACCCATCTGCTTCTTGAAAATATTGTGCTTATCTTCTTGTAGCCAGAATATGCTTAATAAGTTGGTGCCATTTAAAAAAAACAAACAAACAACAAAACAGGCCATCAAAATCCCCAAAGCCCAATTACTCCATCTATTCAGTGGTTTTGAGGTGAATTAATGGAAGTGTTTGTTACTTACAGAGACCTGAGAGATAAGCAGTAACTTCAGGCAAAAACTGTCAAATCTTTTCACTTGAAGTTGCTTAAAGAGCTCTGGCATGTTGAGAATGGAAAGGGCTGTGTGAAGGCTTGTGAGAAGATAGCAATCCCTAGATTCTAACAGATATCATGGTGCTTCCAGAAGAACAGAGTAACAGAAAAACCTCTCACACAGCTTTTCTGCAAAGGCTACCAAACTGTTTTCCATCACATCAATGTATAAGGTTAAATGAAATTCAAATCAACCTCAAAAACTTCCTGCTCTTCCAGCGTTTTGTTTTAGGGCTTGTTCTGAATGTACAGGCAAAGTGCATTCAACATGAAAATGTGAATAAATGTTGAAAAGGGGACTTTTGGGGGTATTTGTATTCTTGCAGTCTTAGATCTGCCAGGGCTCAGGCTGGTGGCCTAAATGCCCCTCCACTGAGTTATGATCAGATGGCATACAAACTCACAGTAGCTGCCAATGAATCTGATACATTCTAAGTCAGCATATGGCTGATGGTTTTTTTTTTTCTGCTCCATTGGTCTTTTATTCTGTTTGTTTTTCTATTTTTTTCTAATTGCAAGTTTTATTTAATTTATATGTATGGCTCATAACTAATGTATTTTAATGTTTACTGCATCATCTGGGAAAAATAGAATATTAAAAGCTATGTAAATCTGTTTATAATCATGTTACTGAGTATAACTCTTTGCCAAGGGAAAAGCATCCAAGATGGTTTAATTGACAGTTCAGTTCAAGCACATGCATTTCATTTGTGGATATCTCCACATATGAATAGCACTCATGTTTACCCATTTGCAGTCACATCTTCACTGAATCCATTTGCAACACTATAAATTAGTACACACGGATGATAGGTACAGTAAGCTCAGCAGTGAAAGCTTGTTCATAAGCAAAGTGCACAACAATAATCAATGTTCATTTTCATGAGCAGTGTACAATCTAATAAGTCACAGTGCAGAACAAAGAGAAGGTTGTGTTCTGTTACTCAGTGAATGACCAGCTGTGAAAAAATTGAATTTTCAGTGGATTTATAAAAGGTCAAAGTAAGAGTATTGACATGAGAGTTCAATTATTTTTCCTCAGACTGAAAGAGTTACAAGGTACGATTTTTCTCTTTCTTCAAAGAGCAGAATGATTTTGAGTCGGATGTAGGAATTAAATATTTAAGGGCTGTCAACAAAACACATCTGTAAACATGTACACTTTTGTTAGATTGTCGTGAATGTATCTCACTTTCTATCCAGCATTCAACCTGATTTTTACTCCTGAAATATTTTTGGGCCTAAATGTGTTTGGTCCAACAAGTAAAAATGCTTTATTCTTTCATAGCAGAGTGATGCATTACAAACTTTGTTGTGAAATATTGTTTTCAGTGAGATTTTTACTCATCGAAAATCTGTGTTCCCAATTTCATGTATGAGCTGGCCATGCAAAGAATTGTATTTAGAGGTACAAAACCTCCCCATTACTACAAATGTACATTAAGAAAATTTAAAATGTGGGTTTAAGTACTGGAAGTACTGTTTTACCCCAGTAGAAGACAAGGACAATAGAACTTTTGACAAACAGGGGATACTCAAAAGCCACAATCAGGTATTGGCTCAAGTTGGTGTCACTTAGATCCAGACACACAAAGCTCTGCTGGGGGGTTTGTTGGCAGGTTGTACTCTTCATCATCTTCATGTACCATCTTCATCTATCATCAGGATAGACCCACATGCTTCTCAAAAAGCCCACAGAGGATCTTAACCAAGACTACTCTGACATGTTGGTTTTGCACCTCTTTCTAACAGTGTAAATCTAACCCAGGATGAGGTTTAGATTTGCAAAGAGACAGGATTGGAGCTTACTTGGCATTCATCATGTAGATAATAATCCTGCCTTCTACTTCTCTTTTGCATCCTGTTTAAATGAGACTGTTGCCTACTTTATTGTCCATTTTAAGCCAAAATATCTTGTGACTTAATAACAACTGTTGCTCTTTAAACTTACTTTAAAAATCCTGTTTAGGATGCTAATTTGCTTCAGGATGGAACAGAACTACTTTTTCTTGGTAAAAGCTCTTTCTGCATGCTAATTTCCTAATCAACAGTAATAGGTTATGGAAATACAGAGGCATGGTGTGTTTAAGAGGGACATTCCCACGTACTCATATGTGATTTTATAAAAAGTATGAAGCATTTTAAGATGCTTTTGCAGTATCTCAAGTATTTTAGTTCATCCAGCCAAAAAGTCCAACTCACTCTGACATCCATGGAAGATCAAAATAGTGACTGAACTCAAAGAGTGGCCTAAAATAAGACAGCTAGAGAAGCTGTTCATGACTGTTCAGTAGCACATTTGCTTTTCCAGTGAACTGGAATATTTTTTCTAGTTCTGTTTGGCTGTTTTGCGTTGGAGGTTTTTGTTTGTATGTTTGTTTTCCAAAAGTGAGACAGTACTGGCTGTCTTCATCTCTCAGAAAATTGGCCAGGGTTATGGAAGAGCCTTAAATTCAGGCAAGGCTCCCAGTGTTGCAAGAAGCCCACGATTCCCCAGCTCGCTTGTCTGGACAGCTGCCGCGGCCAGCAGACAGCTCGGGAACCCGGAGCTGCAGCAGGGACAATCAGCCTCAGCTCAACTCCCTGTCAGGGAGCCAAAAAAGCCCTAAAAGTCATGGCTGGAGTGTAAAACTGGGTCCTCTTTAGAAACTTGCCCTATGCTCCTGGATTGGTGAGACAGTCATGAGCAAGTTGAATGAGACCCCAGGCTATAAGAAGCTTGCTAGATAGGAAACCAAGTGTATTTTCCAGCAGAAAGCTACCTAAACTCTCTACCTCAACAAATTGGGATTGTTTCACAGGAGAATTGTCAGCCAGCTGTAATAATGTTAACTCTTGATTTACAGTGTCTTGCACACTTCAGAATGAAATTCCTGTTCTGCATTGAGCACGACTAAGAAGGTACAATAGGTTGTCCTAAATTACCTTATAACATATTCCGTTAACCCTATGCTTTAACATATTGCCTTAATCAAAATACCATCTTTTCCCTCTTTCTTTCTCTTATTTCTTTCAGTGTCTGTCATTCTGGGGTAAGCACTCATACTTTCCTGACAGCAGCATGTGGTTGTGACTTTAGATGAGATGACAAAATCTGGTGTTTATTGTACAAATGACTTGTCCTTTCTGCCAGTCAGTTTCTGGTATTTAACAGCACAATAGCCACTTTGATGGATTAGATAGACTGAAAGTCCTTCTAACCACATATTGTATCACTGACCAGTAACTGTAAGGAATGTGTGGGAATAAGGCACATAAAGATGCTTCCTCTGACAGCATAGTGGCTGTGGGCACTCTGTGGTCAGCATGCAGTGACCTAAGATGACTCCAAAACAACAGGAGTTTATCTAGACAGATGATGACTAAGTATCCCCCAAAGTACTGTCTACCCCACAGTTCAGTGATTGTAGCACAATGCAGAAATACTCCAAATAGCTTTAAACTAGCCTAGCCATGGCACCAAAGAGTTTTGCACATATTTATCCTACAGAGAGAAAGCATCACCTGCCCCTCAGTGTAAATCCCTTTGGACAATCAGCAAGGACAGGGGAAGGGAACTGGGAAGGAACTCTGCTGCCATACCTACAAAGCTATTAATTCCTAAATGGTTTCACATATGACAGTCTTCATTAATTTCTCCTGTACTAAGGATTATTGATTTTAGCTGTTTCAGTAGTGCCTTAAAAACACAGCCAGTGTCTCTAGGCATAGATGGGTTATGTTTTGTAGGCATGCAAGACAGAGATAATCCATGTCCTTGGCAACTATCAAATCAAAAACATCAGAATGCCAAAAATATATGGGGAGAAAAGGGGAGTAACAAAATTGTTAAAACTGCCCATGAACAAGTAGACAAGAAGTAGTAATACTGAGACAGGAAGATGAAGCTGTTTTGTTATTTCTCCCATAATATGTGTGAAAATTAATTAATGTTAATCATTGCAGCATTATAGGTTAAAGCAGAGGGTTTAGTTCTTGTGATGTAATGTGTTCACTATCAAATGACTTGCTTGTTCTTGCAACAGGCATACAACGGGTCACTATAGACCCACCAAATACCAGCTTGTTAGTGACTCAACACAGTTGTGTTTCCATCATGTTTTGTGATATTAATTAGCTGAGACAAGGTAGCAGGCATAGCATTTTTATTACTATCTAAAACAAAACCCAAGAAGACACATTTTATTCTGCGTCACAGCACATATCCGAAGCTGAAAGGGCTGCCAACACGACTGCTTCAAATGAGGCTCCACAGATGAAGGTAGAGTCATTTAACAGGGTTAATTTAATCTAACGATTATTGTTTTGATAACCACTATAGGTCTCATGCTTACACAAGCCTTCCAGGTCAAATTCCCTTCTTCTGGAAATCCATGTTTCAATTGTCTTTGATCAGCAGTAGAGAGAAATCTGCATCATGTAAGCGTCTGTTTTGATTCTACGTTAGAACACTGAATATTTATTTTAATCTTTGCTTCTCCTTTATTAAATTAGTGTACTTGCATAAGAATGTTTCTTCTTCATCTGTTTACCTTGTAATGTTCTCACAGCTCAGTCAGTAACACCGGCCTTTACTGGGAGTACTGGGAAGTACAGATGGGTCAAGACAATCAATGGGTTGAATCTCTGGTGTCATGTTCCCACTAAAACAGACGTTCCCCAGCCTTAGACTATCACACCAGAAAAATGTTATCAAGAGAGATGTCTATTTTTAAGCATCACTTGTCAGTCTTGTGCATAGTTTGAATGCGTCTTGGCACTTCTGTTTTGTCACAAATTATTTAGGATATGTTAGAGATTAGATTAGGACTAGCACGTTTTAAGTGTACGTACGTAAACGGATGTTCACGGAAATAATGTGTTCAAGAAATCGTTTTTTTATCTTTAAAAATCATACCTACTCCTTATTGTCTACATCTTTCAGTTTTCCTGCATGCTGTGTCCATATATGTTTTCCACTTTCCCATGGCAAAAGGAGCAATCACTTTTTAAAGTTCAGTCTGTAACAAATTCTTACCTTGTTGAATAAAAAAGGCAAATACTTGAAGATGTTTGTACTACACTTTGTGAAGTACAGTAGAAAAGAGACTAATTTTCCATTCATTATTGATTAAAATGCTACCATTTATGTGTAATCAGGGTTTCAAAATCCTATTTATATAAGAAAAAAACTCTGACATATGCTATAATTGATGGGCCATGCATTTCTGCATTTAAGCTATACAGTATGTTAGCTTAGTTAGAAATTCTAGCACTTTAACTGCAAGCTGAAATGCATTATTGAAAAGCTGGTTTTATTTTTATATAAAATATCAGAATTATATTGTGATGCTAACTTTTAAAAATTATTAATGGCCTAGCACTCTATTATTTCAATAAATAGATGTCTGGTTCTAGTAAAATAATTTATCTAGCTATTGGCATGATTTTCTTTTTAAGACTATGTATTATAAGTACTATATTCTACATTATTCTGCACCAGATTAGCTCTAATTTACAAGTCATTTACAATTAATCAGACAGTAAGAACTTTATGACAGGAACTTTGCCTATAGATATGTGTGTATAATGAATAAATTAATTCTCACCAGATGACAGTATTCCTTCTAGTGGGACCCTCACAAAACAGCCTAGACATGTCAGACATTCTGATACATAAGCTGTTAGTGAACCTTAGTTCTCTCAAATCCTATATACATTGATGAGAATAATTCCTTTGCTGCCATGAGATAAAATATGGATCACCCCTAAGGCAGATATTAAAAAAGAAATGTGTAGATAAGAAAATAAAACTGGGAAAAACATTAACCAGTTTCATGCTAATTGGTCAGTTGACAGTGTTGAGAAGAAATTGTTCTGCAGCCACCCAGATATCATTTGACTGTTGATACAGACACAAATCAGTATAATGAATAAGGTAGGGGAAATATTTCAGGTGTTTGTTTACAAAAAGTCCTTAAGTCATGTGTTCCAGAAGAAATTATGAGTCAAAGCTGAAAAACCAATAGATTATTTACATGTAAGTTATTTTAAGAAAAGTGATCTACTAAAAAGGAAACTCTAATCTTCTGTTGTTGTAAGTTAACAACGGTCTTGGACTTTCTTCAATCACACCTTAATAATAGCAGTAGCTTGTGGTGACTTTAAGAACAAGCTTTTCCAGGGCTAAATTCCTTGCAAAGCATTGCAGTTTCACAGCCTGGAATAAAAGCCCTAATGTTTGGAAAAAACACACTAGATAACAGGGATTGTACAAGCAAGATAGGCCTCTTCCCTCTCAAGAGAATGCAGATTTATCTTACATTAAAATGCAAACATAAATTTCTAAATGGATATAACAGTGTGTTCCAAAGGATTCCTATTAGAAATCTCTCCTGGGAATTTCAGTGTCTTCTGTGAGATCTGGAAGTAAAAGTATAACATTTCTGCATCTTTCATAGAAACTGACAGCATGTCCCACTGCAACTGTCTCTCCAGTTGTGACACTGAAGATTATTATGCCTTTTTCCTAATCTTTTGCTAGAATGGCCCTTTTTGACTCCTGGAAACCTTTATCAGTATATTTCAAGCGTTTCCCTTTGATATAAATGGATCCACTATTTCCCACCCTTTAACATTTTGAAAGACAGATGTCAGCAATAACTTTAATGCTTCTCTGAATCTTGTTTCCTTTTTCTGCTTTTTCTCATAACTCATTTTTAGGCATTAGAAATTTCAGTGACACATCAGAGCTAATGCTGTAGTAGAGGTAATGGAATTAAATGGTAGCTAGATGGTACAGATTCTGAAGTGCTGGCACTGTGCATTTGTGAAGCCTTCTTGGGCTGCAGAATTCTAGGGCTCCTAAATATATCTTCCCTTCTTTGCCTAGGTAAGCAAACATGAAAAAACATAATGTGTAGAGGTAATGAAGGCTGTACGAGCTCCCTGCTCTGAATGCCAGCAAGAGATCACAGTAGGACAAAATGCTCAACCTCTTGTTTTTAATAACAGAAGTTAGATTCTGTCCTTAAAAATGCTGGTAAGACTTTCAGTTTCAGGAGATAAATATTTACATCCCAAATGAATAGTTTAGTCCCAAAATGGAATTGACTGTGTGTTTAGCATTTAACTTTGGCTTTTCTTTTACTTTAATTCGATAGCTTAAGAGTGTAAAATGTCCCCTTTAAAAGTGGCCAAAAAAACATTTTAAACCAGATCATCACTGTTCTGAAAATGGCTACAGGGAGAGCAAGAGGGCAGTTTGAACATCTCCAGAAGAGTAAGGAGATGACTGTCACAGCTCAGTTCCAGCTGAAGTTGTCTGATTAATGGGTAAATGAAGACACTAGTTATAAATGCTTTCTTAGGGTGGTCTCATAGGGTTTCCACTTTGGCTTCTTCCTGGACCTACTTCATCGAAATTCAGTGGTGTAGGAGGACAAGAGTTGTAAACTGCTCCTTGAAAAAAATGACATTTTTCAACAGCCAGATACATTTCTAGCACTGAACAAATAAGGCACAAATTCAGAGCGAGGTTAAGACCCTCATGGCAACTGCTTTGTTGTTATTTGCTCATTAGCTTAAAACATCTGCTCCTTCCCTTTCTCCTCTCCCCTCTGTTGCTTTGAAGATTATTGCTAAAAGCAACAGAAAAGACCATCAGAAAGATAAAGGTAACTAGGAAAAAAATGGAAAAAAAAACCCAATAAAAAACCAAAACCAACAAAAACCACACTCCACTATGAAGTTAGATTTGCACTGCCCTGGTTTGTTGGGTTTTTTTTGGAAAATACATAGAATCTGAAGTAATTATGTGACACATTATTTTTGGCTACTTTTCAATTCTGTATATCCTATGAAAAAATAATGTTACAAAAATGTACAATTTCTTGAGCTTTGTTCAGCCAGATTAATAGTGCCCAGTAGTACAGAAATTGAAAACAATTACCTGATCTGAAACCAGTGGACAGGTTTATTATTTGTAGTCAGAATGTTTCAGTGTAATGTAAGTGCATGAAATATTTGGTAAGATTACATAAATATTTTTATTATCTGATGATTCGTGCATGTATCAAGTAGTTGATATTCTGCATTCCCAGGGTATTATTTTCAATAAATATTGGTTAAAATGAAATCAACAGAACATGGATAAATTAGTATTTTTTACATTCACTAATATTTTCTTACTTAACATTTCAATTGCAGAGTGTACATTTTTGCAATGGATTGTGATGGTTTTGGTTTGACTGATTATAATGTCTCCCTGGAGAAATACCAGCTTACCTATATGCTCCATTTTGTCCCAGATACAGCATAAATGTGCCTCTGCAGACAAGAGAAATTACATACATCTATCAGAGAACAAAAATGGACCTTCTACCAAGATCAAATCCCTAGACTTTAATTTTGGTGAGCATTGGGTTCAGAACTTGTTCTGCAGCAGAAATAGAAAACCATTTACACAGTCTGGCTTTTGGAAGAGAGACAAAAATAATCTTATCTTTCTCTGGTCCCTAGTGGTCTTTTTAGCAAGAATCTCCCAAGAACGCTCAGCTAGGACATACTTAAGTAAGTGACCCCCTCAAGCATCATGCTAAAATGTAAAAGATTTGGGAAGTGTTGCAATATTTTCATCAAGCATGTTCTTGTAGGAAATTATTTTTGCTAAGGACTTGTGAATTACCTTGTTTTCCTTGCTCAAATGCTAAGGTTTCATTTATTTGAGCACTGCCATTAAAACGGCTGTTAAGAAAACAATAGGACCACTCATCTAAAATAAAATAATATAATTAAAAAGTAAATCACTGCTGACACCAAAGTGTATTTAAAAGCAGCTGCAGTCAATAAGATGGTTGGATTTTAGTTCACAAAAATGAAAGGCATGCAGCCCCATGGGACTAATAATGCTGGGTGATTTATTATAGAAGAAATGTGCAAAACAAATCAGTAGAAATGTGGACCTGGAGGCAGAAAAAAAGAAGCTGTGAATGTTTAAGACTTTAAGTTCTTATGGAGCTGTAGGAAGTAGTGAATAAAAGAATGGTCTTTGAGAAAGGCCTATGCAATCAGGACTGTGTTCCTGATCAGCAAGAGAGACATTTTCAGAACAGTTTAGAAGTCTCTGTATCTGGGTAAGGTGCAAAGAACTATATTTAAAACAGATGGAGAGAAAAAAAAAAAAAAAATACCGTCTTATTACTTCAGTAGTGTGATAATATATTATAAAGTGCTAACTTCAGATTAATCTGGACATAATTATAGCAATTAGTACCTTCTTTGAAAATCAGTTATAAATTTTATATAATTCAGCTATAAACTATTTTGATGTGTGAATAATATCTGCACTTGCAAATGATCTTAAATGTTGTATAAAACAACTCTGACTCAGAAAAGTAGTAAGGTAAGGTGTAAGCCTGTGATCAGCTGGGATCCTTTCTAATCTTTGTGTGAGAAAGATGTTTGGTTTCATCTATAAAATGAGCAGAATATTCTGGAGAAATTGAAGCTGGGTGGTAAACAGCATTAAACCTTGGGTCATTACTTGGCTTTTGTTGTCACAGTTGTTAGAAATGTTTGTCTGACAGCAGGAAAATTTACAGGAGGAGATAATGCTTAAAATTTAAGGTAATTCTAAAGTTTGAACATTGACTGTTTTTAATGGGTGGTGGGGAGGAGTTGGACCATGTGAGATAGGAATTCTTTCTGGAGATTGGATTTTCTTTTTTATTTACTGTGTGAGTAATGATATATTTTCCCTTTTTTTATATTTTTATTTCCCTTTTTCTTTACTGTGTGAGGGCTTAATATATTTTCTTATTTCATCCTCATAATTCCCATGAAATGTGATGGCTTCTGTTTGGGTTTTGGTACAGCAAGTAGCACTGTATGAAGTCTGTTAGTGAGCAGAAAACTTAGTTTTGATATTATAATTGTCAAGACTGGATGGAGCAGCAAATGGTCATTTGCTTTCTGACTGGGGTAGAGATGAATGAGATTGAATTGGTTATTTGTGAGAATGTTTTTGAAGGGTGATATTAATTTTTTTTAACATAGAATGTAATGAAGTGATCCCAGAACAGGATAAGATATAACAAGGTTCCAGTGTTGTAGAAGGTACTGGGGGAAATTCTCATCTTTCTTCTTTAGACAAATGTCTTCATTTATAAGCCCATTTTAGTCAGATGCATATTGGAAAGACATATATTTGTTCCTCAAAGCAATGGATGCCAAAGACCTGGTTTATAGCTTGCCATTTAGGTTGCTTTTACATGGATTTTGGTTCCATGAAAGGTGTGGTTTGATTATTGTTTGTTAGCTAATTCAAAGTTAATGTAATTAATGTATTTCATAGGAAGCTTCAACATCTTTGCTGGGTTAATTGATGTTTTAACCATAAATTCAAATTGACAGTCCAGATTGTACATGGTGCCATGTTTATGCAATGACTTAGATTATCAGAAGGTGGATCTTCATTTCATTCAGTATTGAGGAGAAAGCTTGGTGTCCCAACCTTGCGGATTATTGGATGTCACGCTTCAGAGTTCTATATCCAGTGGTGGTATGATTGTTAGTCTTATTTCTTGCAAGACATGTTGCATTATCATAATGCTGAAAATCAGTGAACGTGCTTGGAAAAAACATCCTGCACTATAGGTGTAATTTGGTCTGCAAACTTTGCTGTAGTTTCTGTGTCTGTACAATGGTGCAAAAGATTTACAAGAGAGCTCTAAAAGTTAATTATTGTTTAAAAGCATTTTAAAATTCTTTGAGACAAGGCTCCATTAAAATACAAAGTGCTATTAATTGGCTCATCAGACTTTAGATCATACCACAGTAATTGCATATTTAACAGTTTTTCAGTAGTTACTGTGGTGCAACTTGGGAATTCAGTTGTAAGCAAAGATTTCCATTGCTTTCTTTCAATGTACAATTGCAACGTTAGGAGAAGACAAGGTGGAAGGACTGGGAATTTTGCATGCTTTTGCATTAGAAACATGAAAGCTAAAAACATTCATCCTGCTTAGCCAAGGGGGGATGCATCTTTAAAGTTACTGCAGTGAATGGAACCCAAGCACTGGCTCTACAATCGGGCATGGCATTCACCATGCTTTGCTGCTCTGATTAACCATTTTGGAAGCTTGCCCAGCAATAACAGAGCAGTTCTAATCTCCTTAGGGATTAATAAAAAGAAAACAACCTAATTCTATTTTAAGAGATAGCAAATGATTTTAATAGAGTGTCTTAACACCTGGAATTAGGACTTCAGTTGGTAGCAGTCTGACCTTCCACTTTTGTACCAATAAAGAAGGGGAATGATGTTTGTGTTTTCTGGAAACACAACAGGAGTCTGGTGTGAGAGGGGACTCAAGGGAGAGAAAAAAAGGGCGAAGGCAAATAAATGTCTGTACGCAGTATCCCTGATTTAAAAGAACTGAGCACAATTTTAATACTGTATAATTCTGATTACAGAGTTAGTAGAAAAGCAAATGTTTATTAGATGTCTAAAGGAGGAATACCTAAGAGATTATCACAACAGAAATACGTGCTTTAGTACTGTAATGAGAAGTGTGCTTTTTTTGGCTCCAAACATGTCATGGATATTCAAAACACCTGTTTCGTGGCATACTAATGCATTGTGTCACTGTGACATGACAAACAGCTAAACTCTAACATTTAAACCTCATTGCAGCATGTAAGCTTTAGAGATAAGCATATGAACAGGTCAGTGTACATGTAATTTCAAATCAGCCATGGCAAATAGCAAGGGATGTACATCACAATAAGCATTTTCAGCAGCACATTTAGGTACACAGCTTTAAGGTATGTCCCTACAAGTTAGTGGTATTTTACAACTAAAATGAAAAGGCTTACATTTATCCTGACCTCACTGCAGTGATTGTTTCTTACCATTATTTCCAGAGTTAGTATTGCAGCGTGTGGGTACAGTGCAATATGGTGAATACCTTCTTTGAGAGAGTACAAGCCTCTGTGTTCTTTAATTCAGAACCACTCTGATCATAAAATAACTACATCAATGCTACACTCAGCAATTTGATGTCCTAGGGATTTTCCAGAGTACTTTAGAAACTTGCCTTAAGACATACACATTTCCTCATGTCTGGTTTATTGCAGAGAGAGCATCACCCATTTATCTCCAATTACTATAGGATGACACACGGCATTGTGGCTACAGGATTTAATTCTTATTTCTCTTTTGTGTTTTTCCTGTTCTTAGTAAGCCACTAGAAATTAAAACAATACTTTCTACAGTGGAATTAATAGCTCATCCCAGGTATGTTAATTACATCAATTGCAGATGTGATTCCAATAGCAGCCTCTACTGTTTTTAAAGCTATACCAGAAGCTCTTTAAGCAACAAGTAACATGGCCAGCAGGTAGGGAGATCACCTTCTTCTGACCCACGTGGTTCTGAGGGAACAGTGTTAAATAAATAGCTTACAAAACAGAACAAAAAAAAACAAACACAAAAACACACTAACATAAAAAAAAAAAAAAACATACAAACAACAAAACCACAGCCAAAAACATAATGCTATTTCCCAGTTGTGTAACTACTGGAAAGCCAGAGCAAACCATCAGAGATGGGAGGCAGTGCTACCTAGTTTAGGGCCCTGAAATTTCTAAGTAACAAGGACATGTTTCTAGGTCAGTCCAGTTTCTGGATTCACCTTCATGTAGCATCTACCTAAACAAGACCTTTCTAAATGTGTACAAATCCACACTGGGGATTTCCTTGCCTAAGAAAAACAAATGCTCCTGCTCCCCTAAAAGCTAATCCTGCCCTCGGGATGGGAGTGCAGGCAGCTTCCTTCTCTGCCTGTCCTGACTCACAGGAGCTTGGAGGCAAAGATGAGGCAAAATTAAAGTACACAAGCAGAACTGGGAATATCAGACTGGGGCTGCTATCTGTGAAGGACTACGTAGATAATCCCTTAAATCACACAGTGTAGATTGAGTTGTTTTTCACAGGGAAGGGAGTTACAAGGAAAGGACATTGTAAAGGCAGCTGCTGTTGGGAAAAATGGCAACATCTCCATTTTCCTTGGAGAAATCTCTGACATTCTTACATCTCCCTTTAAACCCTGCTCTCATAAATCCTGTCAGAGATTGAGATTTTATTCATAATCTGAGCCAAGTATGTTTTAGTCATTAAATTCTGAGACAGGTTGATGTCAAAGCATAAACCATGAGACTACAGAGTGCCAGAGAAATGGTCCACAAGGGCAGCAACCTCTTTCCTGCAGCAATGGTTGAAAGTGAAAGAGATATGCAATTGATTTCTCTGAAAGAATACTTCTTCCCAGATTAAAAAAAAAATATATATAGTTCATTATAGGATCTTTTATTTTTTTTTCATTTGTTTGAAGGCTATATTTTTGTTAGTTTTTTTTGTCGTTTTCTTGGTTGGGGTTTTTTTTTAAAGGAATGGTAAAGGGTGGCTTAGACCCAATGTCATTATTGAAGGGAAATTAAGCTGTTGAGAATGCCTCTGTACAGCAGTTAAAGCACATTTAGAATATTTATATTGTACATTCTGAATGGAAAAAAAAAGAATGAACCACAACATTGATTTGTCAAAATGCTATCAAGGGTCAGGAAAGCTCACCTCCTGAGATAATTTACTGGTTTTATATTAAATAACTTGCTATTATAAGAATAATTATTTCTTCTCTGTCCAAGTTCCTACATTTGGCTAATGTCTAAGAGAAGCAGCACGATTAATTGTGATAGCTGGAGTCTCACTGCCAACATTTACCAGAAAATAGAATTGTTTTGTCCCCATTCTCTGAGCTGGTTCTCACAGCAGACCCAGCCTTCTCCTGAGGTTTCCAGCTGATAGTTAAGCATCTGAAACTCACTTATTCACAGAATACCCAAGAACCTGTCTCAATGTTTTCATCCCTGACTGTTTTGAAGCTATTTGAAGAAGTCTGAGCAATAAATGCTTAAATGCTGTAGATACCAGAATATAAATCTGATGAGTAAACATTGCTTTAAATCACTTTTATCATTTCCAGTGAATGCAGTTTTTGTCTTGCTGCTTGCAGGTTGCCTTTCAGTTGCAGATATTTGCTTTATTGTACACAGAATGCCTTAGTGTGTTGGATTGGTTGGTTGTTTTTTTTCTTGTTTCTTTTCTGGGGTGTTCACCATTTCCAAATAATTTCCGAGCTTAAAATAACACTAGTTCTATAGCATTTATAAAGTGCTATAAAGTTGGGAAAGTGAAGACATGACAGAAAAAATGGTGTGTATTGGATAAATTTATTATGCAGAGTTTAGGAGTTACACCACTTACGGTCAGCTTCAAACTCTAGTTTAATCCCCTACTTTAAGAAGTAGGAATTCTTACATGCAGTAAGAATATCTTCCCTTGGTTTTGGCAAAGTAATTTAGGATCCAAAATATATCTGTAGTCCCAAAGACAGAGAAGCATTCTATGTAGAATGAAGGAAAATGTGCAGAAGAAAATCAACATTCAATCAAGAAGCAGATTCACAAGGGAGACCCTTTTCCTGCAGAATCTGCTCAGCAACAAAAAATGAGAACTCAAATACTCAGAGCATACCTAGGGCTCATTAACACACGCTGCTAAGCTTTATACTATACAAAAATGAATTATTGCTTTATTGAGGCACCCTAGATTATGTAACTGCACCTTAATGGAAATAAAATAAAGCATATCATTTTCAGTGTTGCCATGAGCAACAGTTCTGTTCTTAATTTCAGCCTACATTCCCCTCCTGAAACAACCACTTCATTGAAAGAAACCCTGTGGGACAGGTAATGCAGAAGGTTGTTAATGCAAAGTGAATTAGTGTTTTTGGGATATATACTAAGAGCAACAATGATCATACTTTCATTTGCATCCCATTCTAGTAATTTTTAACAAAAGCAGGAATTAGAATCCCTGTAATTCCCATTTAAAAACATTTTTAAATGTGCACTGTCAGCTAGCATCTGTGCAGTCATCATCCTGTAGCTTTAACACACTTGCATATTTTCTGTAAAGTATGGACAATGTCCACGTTTTGGGAAAATTCTCAGCCTGTTTATCTGAGAGAAGATTTTCTTTGTCAAAGCAAATACAAAATTGGTAAGTATCCAGTTCAGGAAAGCTTTCCTGCACAGCACAGTGGTTAAACTGGGACTGTCTGAACTGCTGGATCACTTGCTCTCCTGAAATGACCCTTTTCAGATTGGATTTAAATGCTCATCTTTCCTTCCATTTTTTTTTTTTTTTCAATTGCACCCCAACAGTATTTCTTTATCTCAGGTCTGAAACTGTGCTTTTGTAATGGACTGGATATTATGAAAAGCCTAGAAATTCCCCCAGACTTAAAATTTTGGTTAACTTTAAAACACAGATCTTACGTTTTCTGAAAAGTCACTACTTATGTTTTGAAGAAAAGAAATAAGACCTTTTTAATTAAATAAATGGTTATTTGTACAGGAAAATATTGAATCTGTTTGTACTATGATCGAGTGATGAATTCCATTCAAGCATGTTTATCTTAGAATATGCAAGATTAGCTGCCACAAAATGGCTATCATCAACATAGAGAAGTCAAAGTAAAATGGGCAAACACAATCCTAGTATAATTCCAGTGATTGGAATGTACTTTTGCTGTTGCTTAAAGTAACCCAAAATCTATGCTACTGGTTTTAATTACAATCTGCCTGAATCTAAGTCAGTCATAGAATTAAACAGAATTTAGTTGTCATCAAATGGTAGAGATAAATCTTTCTCTTTAATTATGGTTGGGTTTTTGTTTGGTTTTTTCTTCCTTCTAGATGAAGTAATTTGTGACTAGAAGCTTAACCTTTTCAAAAATGCTGGGTTTTATGAACTGGAAAAAAGCAGCTGCTGCATATTTTTTCATAAAAAAAAATATTAAAAAAAATCTCTGCATGTTAAAAAGAACTGCATCTCAGCACTGAGGGGATTATTCTGCTCCCCATCCCTGTCATCCAGTTAAGGGGACTGAATACCCTAAGGATAACTGGTGTGACTATTAAAGACTGAGGCAAAGAAAGCATTAAGTACCTCAGCCTTTTCCTCATCCTTGGTGGCAATATTCCCCTTCATATCCAGTAAGGGATGGAGATTCTCCTTGGCTCTTTTTGGTTGTTAATGTAAAAACACTTTTTATTATCTCGTACAGCAGTGGCCAGACTGAGTTCTACCTGGGCCTTCCTAAATGTTCTTTCTGCATGAAAGAAAGATGTTTGCATCATCTCTTAAATGTTTCGTCCTAAAACCACTTTGTAGCAAGTCACCTAACTGTACAGTGTATGCAGTTAGAAGGAGCCAAAATTTGAGGATTTGAAGACTTATGTTAGCCTGAAACTATTTTCATGAACTCAAGAAGTCTTAGGGATACTGAATCTCATTCTAAAGTGATTTCTGTGTGTCTGCATAAGGCAGAGGTGAAATAAGGTCTATTTATACTAATCATGGAAGACCTGATGAGCTTTAAAGAGCACCCAGCTATCCTGCCAAGGCACTATATCATTCTTATTTTCATGGCATTTGATTCCCGACAGAAGACATACTAAGCATTATAGTTTTTCATTTTCCCTTTATCTCTTTCTCCTTCAATAATGTATTACTGCAGTGGAGATGCTATCTTAAAACTCAGATAGGTAGGTTTGTTTCCAGAAGACATTTGAAGTGTCATCTATGAATTGAGGACAATGTTGCCTTTTCTACTTTCTAAGAATCTTGTGAAAAAGAATCCACAGTGGTTAGAAAGGCATTAAGATGTTATGAGTATTGTGGAAGGAATTAAGTGTTCTCTGTTCTAAAACAAACCAATAAATGCCAAGCAGTGGCGGTGTGAAATAAGTGGAATTAAGCTCTGGCTCAAAACAGGTGTTTTTCATTCCCACAGTTCATTGAATCTGACTGATTTTTATGTCAGATAATACACTGTCATTTGTTTAGCTGAATCGAATCAGATCATTATTACCCACTGCTAAGTGATCTGTGCAGTAACATTTTCTAATGTTATTTGGCACACACAAAATAAAATGATAATAAAAATTACTCATAAAAATAACTTCCAGTACAGAAAAAATGTTAATCACATTGGTTACCGAAAAGCAGCAGGAGCACATGAAATACTTTAAGTGGCTTTCTAGATCCTACTAATCTCTCTTCTATTCTAAAGGTATTCAGATGATACTGAAAACTTTTGCTGAAAGCTTTCATTACATTTTAATGGTTACCCTTTAAACAAGTTGTTTTAAATCCCTTTGGCTGAGAAAGACTTCAAATCAAATTTTATCTTCAATACTGCTTTTTTAAGCCGTGTCCCACTTTCTGTTCTTGAAGATGAGGAAATGTTTTTAATCTGTTGTAAAGTGCACAGCTGAACGATCTAATTTAGCAGTGGTTTCATACCATGGGTTTCCATTTGTTGCCATTTAATGACTTCATTCTGCATGTGCCTTCATTTGTACATCACAGGAACAAATGAATGTAAAGTAAATTATTAATTTTTACCAACTTCAGAATGTCAGTAAGGATGTCTGTATTAGAATGACATTATCAATGCCTTTTAAAATCATGCTGTTGGGACAGTACTTGCATAAAGACCCCTGATTGAAACATAAAAGTGGATCTGGAGAAAAAGACAATTGTTTCCTATTTACCTGTTTTGATTTAGGCCACAATCCAAAAAATATTGAAGGCAATCTAGAAACTACCTTAGTTTCACTTGGATTTTTGAGCAAGCTTTAGGTATGTAGAGAAGGGGTCATTCTATTTCAAATGGAAACTGAAATCACCTAATTGAACTAATAACTGAATTTGAAGAGGTTTCAATAGGCTCTGCAAAGATTTTATGCCATGTTTTCTCAGTGACTATGCCTAACTATACTTTTCATGGGGGTTTACCATGAAACCTCCTGAGAGCTCATGCTAATTTAATTATTAAATTGTGACATCCTCCTCAGAGGAGCAGCAGAGCTGGTGCCTGCCTGTGGTCGCAGCATGACAGGGGTGAGGCAAGGCGCCAAGGAGCTGCCCAAGAGCACTGCTCATGCCAGGGCTGAGCGGTGGAGCCACCCAGGCTGCTTGGCCTTTTTCCCCTGGCAGGAGGATCTCACACCTCTGCTGCATCTCCTCACATGCACTGGAAAATTCCAGAGTGTTGGTTCTGTCATTTGTCAAGTCAGAAACCCTCTGAGACGGGAAAAGGAAAGAGGGCAGCAACTTCCCTCCTGGGTATCTCTGTAACAACAAGTAGTCCAGAATTCACTCCTTGACACCTTCCACACGTGCAGAGGTATAACATAGGCTTGACACTTCCCTTTTTCTATTCCCTTTTTTTTTTTTTTTTTTTTTTGTAGGAAGAGGTGTGTATCAGACTTTGGGTAATGGTTTTCAGCATCTTCAAGCAAGAGCATCGGTGCCCTTCCCTTTAACTTGTTCAGACACTGTAATGTTTTGACCATCATATTGCAAATGGTCTAATTCTCTGTTTCCTAACAGTTTCATTCCCTGGGAATTGTTGCTTCCCAGACAAATACATAAATGATGGTAAGACAGCTTGCAACATAAAACAGTGAAACATCCTAGCCCTTTTTGCCACATTTTGATGTGAATTTGAGCGTTCCTTTACGACAGAAATCAAATAAAAACTTTGGGAATATGAAGAGGAGAGATAAATGAGTACAATGTACCCATGCGTCCTAAGAAAATGGTAACTTAAATTCATAAAAATTACATGATGTTTTATGCCTCTACTGTAAAGCCCAGGCAATGGAGTTAGTCAAGGCAGTTGGGTACATCCACTAGTTGTTTATTATAAATTTGTGTGTTTCTCTTCAAGCATTTCATATCCTTTCAGTTTCTACCAACTGCCAATAAATTCCAGCTAAAGAGAGTGGTCAGCAAATCTAACCACTGTATCTTTTCTATAGATTGCTCTCTGTCTATAGACTGCTCACAAGGCTGTGAATTTGTGTGGTAGATAACATCTTGTTTGCCTGGGTTGTTTAAATATATCATGCTGCCATAAAAACGCAGAGGGCTGAGACTGGAGGCAGAGGAAGGTCACTTCATATAAACATTTGTTCAAGGAAAACTCTTTAGTGTACAAAATATCTACTGTGATATCTGTCTCTCAGTGCATGTAAATATACATTGCTATTAATGATAGTGTAGGTTTAACTTTTTTTTTTTTTAAATTAGAAATATTACAAAACTGCTTAATAGAGGTGACTTCATAATTAGAATATCAGTCTGGAATACCAATTATTTAATTCATGTCGTTGCTTAATCCTGTGCAATTGTCAAGGAACTCCAGATACCAAAGATGTATACTTTTATTCCGGGCCCAACAGTGCAGAATTCTGCATCTTTTGGTTTTGGTTACTGTTCAGGAAGTGGCCATGAAATTCACCTTTACAGCTGAATTTTCACCTTGCCTTTGAATGCACCTTGCTCTGTTCCTTATTTCCTTCCCTCTGCACTTACTATAAGCTATTAATCATAGTTCATCCACTTTTGGTCTGCATTTTTAATTTGAATAGCACTTGTTGAAATGATTTCAGACATGAGTGATTTGGATGTTACTGACACAGTTACTGGCTTCTATTAGATAAGAAGTGTATTATTTTAATAAATGTAACCATCTATGCTCATAACAAACTTCCTTTGGGATATACAGTACACAGTCATTTTGAATTGAAATGTGTTCTCAAGGCAAGTAAATGGAGATATGCTTGGCTAGAGAGTCTTAGGATGTTGAAATAAGGAAAATTAAAAATTAAGGCAAATTCCATTCATAGAAAAAGACAAGTAATATCTTTTAACTTCAGCCTTTTAACTTCCTTCATTTAATGTTTCCTTGTAAATAAGTCGCTTTGAGGGGAAACTGTCTCTTCCACTTTTGAAGGCATGAAGGCAAGATGAAGGTTGCCATAGATGAACCTGAATGTGATGCATCTCTCCTGCATGGGAGGGGGTTGTGCTGCTGCTCACCCAGGGCCTGCCCAGGTGAACCCACCTGCTGGCAAAGCTCTGCTTGTGCTGTTTAATTACTCCCTTTCATTGTAAAATTCTCTTTATTCTGACCCTATTAATAGTATAGGATTCTTATTAAAACTTTTTATACTTGAATGTCTTTATTAAGTCAGGCTTTCTACTATCTTTGCTCTGGACATTCAATGTAGTACAGGCTTTGGCCAAGCATCTGTATTTACAGCCAGGATTTTAAAGAAATAGCTTGTCCATCTGTCTTTCCAGGTTGAGGGAGAGGTCAGGTCACATATGTATTCCTGAGTCTGTAAACCTCAAGTGTTACAGAGAGAGCCCATAAGTGCTGTAATTACCTGCTTAGGTAAAAAGAGGGAATAAAAATATTGAGAGTGGTAGAAATAACTGTTGAAAATTGTTTTCTCTAAACAGGGGTGTATATGGACTAGAGCTAGTCTAGAGTGTCAGAACTATTGCTATCAAGCAAGGAAATGGCACTATTCTCACTTAACTGAAAGGTCAGCTCTGTTGGAAGTGCCAATTACTGGTAATGTATGAGGTGGGTTTCTTAGTCTAATTGGGAAATATTTTTAAAAGACAGTAGAAATCATGTGAGTTGTGAACTTTGTGCTCCTCTGGGTGAATTACTGGGGTGGATTCCTAAGGGAGATGGGGAAAATGCTTCTAAAAAAGTGTGATAGATGTCTTTTGGGCATCAGAGCCTTGTTAATGGTCTCCTGCCTTTGTCCTGGGTTTATTGTAACTATATAAAGTTTAAAACTGCTGATGAAGGAGTTCCCACAGACTTTAGGAAATAATCTTTGTACAATGCTTTGCCACATGCAGGCTTCCACAGGTGGCTGCTGTATTTCACCCTATAATTTTCATGTCAGAAAATGGAAAGCAAAGAGAAAGTTCTATCGATGGCTCTACTAGGAGGAGATGGCAGTCCATCCATCATGGACTCCCTGCATACTTACATGCATGAGCATAATAAATAATATATATGCTCGCATGGTGTGTTAGATTGCCTCAAGCAGCAAGCAGCCTGTAGTATTTGTCTGCCTCTTGGTCCATAGATCTGTAATGTATTAAGAGCAATTTTTCTATCCTTGTTTTTTCTAAATTTGTTAAATTCCTCTGGCCTCAAAAATTGTCAGTCACAAAAGCAACAGCTCATGATATACTTTCTGCCAATAAACTACTGTGTATGCAGTGGCATCCCAGGATACAGCACAGTTATCTTTCTGTGATAGTGTTAACAAAACAAACACCGTCTGGTCATACTGCTTTGGAGTATTTCCCCAGTGCAAAGGTCTTCTCCTTATTTATACCTGTCATCACTGTACACCACTCTGAAAGCTTTCCCATGAGCTCACAATGCAAAAATAAGATGGTCTGCAAACTGCTGCTGGTGTTTTAAGTTCATTTCCTACAGAAGAGAAAGCAGCTGTCCCCAGGGTCTGACTGCTTGGTGCTCTTGCCTCCTGCATTCACAGAGGCTCCTTGATGTGTCCTGTGCAGCTGAGGACACGAGGTGCAAAGATAACAAAAAGGACAAAGCCTATTTCTCATAGTCAGAATTTGAAGGCAGGGTATGATCTAGTGTCTATTACTTTTTTTGCTGTAAATCATACTACTCTCATTGTAAAATTGTCCCAATCATTTTCTTGTTTTGTCTCTCTCCACAGAGCGATGAGGTTTTAACAGTCATCAAGGCAAAAGCACAGTGGCCTGCCTGGCAACCTCTAAATGTGTAAGTAGGGAATAGTGTGCCTCCATAGCCTCCTCCTGAATGTTGGCTAGCGGGCCACTCTAAAACTCATATAATCATTCACTCTTGTAAAGAAATAATCTAAACATTTTACAATAGGTGAGTTTTTCATCTTTTTGTTTGTTTGTTTTCCAAGAACTCTTTCTTTCCTCTTTGGCATCTCTTCATTTTTTACATGCTTTGGTTCACTGTAACTGCAGAAGGATTATCCTGTGGAGTTTGTGCCTTCATTGAACAATAATGTTTATGCAATGCTTGCTCAGATATATGTTGTGCTACTCTACATGTAGTATTTTTTAGCATCCTGTGTTACACACTTTAACAACACACTGTGTCAATACAGCAAATCCTCAGCCCACCAACAAAAAACCCTTAGAGGACTATTCTTTAAAATGCTTATTTGAAACACTCTGGGTTAGCATCATGGTCCTGATGATTTTACCAAGTGAGACAGTGAACTAAATCTGGGTTCTCTGGTACTGAGCAGAAAAGAGGGCAAAACGTTTATTTCAGGATGCTATTGAATTGACTGGCTTTTGAGGGGGTGGGGAGGTGTTAGAGGTGGTTGGTGCCTGTGCATTTTACCTGGGCTTGGCCCAAAGTTCATTCTAATTATGCAAGTCCAAATAAGTGAGACTTACAAGAAGTGACTGAAGATGAGAACCCAGTGTAAAGGGTCACCCCATTAACTTAGAGTCAAATTAGATCCTTGGAGAAAGAGGGCAATTAATCTACTGCAAGATTGTGGGGACCAGGTAGCCCTAACTCTTCTGCAAAACGTATAAGGGAAGCAGTTACTGGACCACTGCATTTGGTTTTGTTGTCTGTATTTCAGGAAGTATATGAAAATATGGAAGTTAGTCAGCAAACAGCTGCAAAAGAGTTTAGTTTTCTGAAAACATCCCCTAATGTAAGAAGCTTAGAGACTCCTAAGCAGCTTAGGAGTTCAGCTGTTCAGTTTATACCCTTCGCCCCTGGAAAAAATACAAAAAGGTTAGGAGGTGAGCACAGCTTAAAAAGCCAAAAGATTTCTGATAGCTGATCCCTCTTTAATGGAGGAAAAAAAAAAACCTCTGTGAAATCACTTGTAGCACGGAAGCTAAGGAAATTCTCACTAAAGGTGTGGGAAAAGGCTTTAACAGTGTGACAAGCCCTCAGAGTGGCTTACCTGAGATGGATTTTCCTTCACTGGAATAGATTTAAACCCTGCAACAGAGTTGTAGGCTCTGCACAGGAATTGGGACTTGGGCCTTTTTATGGCTGGTGTTATGCAGGTGGGCAGTCAGGGTGACAGTAATGGCATTCCTTATTTATGGTCTATTCCCCTGACATTTAATCATTTGGATTTGGTGGTGTTTGCCATATAGTAGCTGTGGGTAGCATTTCTTTCCTTGCTGCCTTCTTTCCATTCGCTCCAAATCAACACTTCAAAATGGAAACTTTTATCCACTTCTCTGTTCTACTGTGGTAGTCTCTGTCTGAAAAAAGACCTTAATTTTTTCCTTCTAATTTCATTTACTTTCCTAAAGCAACATTTATATATGATGTTTGTGTATTAAAGTGAACAATACTACTAGGAATAGACTGCTCTTGGTGCTTGTAAAGCTTTGGCATCAACAGGAGAGCAGATGTGTACTTTGTTCACAGAAGGATGGAGAGTGGGTCTCCTGCTCCAGGTCTCAATTCATCATCTTTCAAATATTCCAAATATGTAACAAAAATCAAAGCTAATTAAAATATGTTGCCCCTGGTCATAATAGCTATTTTAATACAGCACTGAGAAACTTCACAAAAAGTTGAGAGTGAACCACTTCAGACACTTTCTAAGCATATTCTTTTGCAGACATGCTTGCAACATCCTCCAGATTTTCTTCCAGTCAATTCTTACCTTTCAGTAACGTCAAAAGGAATAAATTTTCCTATTTGTGCTTTAAAATGCTATGCAAGGGTTCCCCTAACAAATATTCCTTCACTTTACAGGCAGTTAGTTTTGGCTTTTTAAAAAATTTTTTATCCATTCTTGATTCCATTTTGATTCAAAAAGGATTTGAATCCTTTTTTATTCCATTTAAAAGTATAATCTAAGCCTCAAAAGAAGACAAAATTTTCAATAGCCATTAACTTCTGATGTTAATTTCCCATTTGCTGTTATGGATGGTCGTTCTTGAAATTTAGATTAGAGCTGCGCAAGTATTGGACTCCTCAGGATAAACATTTGGTTTATTATTATGCATAACACAGCCATCTTACTAATTAAGAATTGACTTAAACTCGTGAATAACCTTCTTTTGCATAATCATTAGTTATATATCTAACATATACCACCATGTGATAGTGCTGCCAAGTGGTGTTACAATCTGTAAACAATAAGGTAGTGGCAGCACTGGCATGGATGGGAGACTTAGGGGATGGGTACTTGCTCATCACAGGCACCAGCTCAGCCCTTTCAAGGGAAACCTGAGAGAAAAGAAACCAGACGGGTGCCCACACGAGGCTCAGCACAGTCCCGGGCACCAGCCCAGCTGCCCACTCAGGGTAATCCACATCCAGCCAGGATGGGCACTGTGCCTGTCCCCGGGGCTGCCGGCTCCTCTCCCCTCTGCAGCATTTCCTCTTCCTACAGAGGCTGTAGCCAGACAAGCTGCTAACTCCTACCCACAGCTTGAGCATTTGGGCACCCCTTGCTTTCCACTCTGGTCACCCCTAATGACAAGTGAGAGGATGGGCTTGGCCAGGCACCTCTCACAGATCCATCATGGAGTTAAATGGTTTTTATTCCACTCTGTCTATTCTGGTCAAAGAGGCTGTGACTCCTGAGGCCAGTGGTACTTCATTAAGTAATGTTTCAAGCTCTGTGACTAAATCTGATGGTGATGCTGAAAGCCTTTGGTTTGTGACACCAGCAATGAGAAGGGAAATACAACTGAAAGGGTTTTTTTCTGCTTAGGGAGAAGAAAATAGAGACTTTTCAGGGCAGATACAGGGAACAGGAACTGCCTCCCCAGGTAGAATTCTTTGGCTTCAGACATGAGTTCAGATACAAAAAATTACAGTAGGGGCTGAGACAAGTTGCCAGCCTTAAGCAGGGAAGGGTATAATGACACTATGTCATTTCTAAAATGTTTTCTCTTAATTGCAATTAAGGTTAATACACTTTAACTTATTGTCATGTCCCAGTATAGTATAAAGCTGTGCAAACTATATCCTGCCATGCTCCACTGTCCGCTTTTTTGGGGGGAGGTACCTTCCTTGCTTAACTGTGTAGGAAATTCACATAACCAAAACATGGTCCAATTACTTGTGTCAGTGTGAAATGAACCCCCTGCTTGCACAGCCATTATCCCAAGGATGCTCTGGCAGCCAGAGGACATGCTGCAGGGCTCACTACCCTGCACCAGCCCCAGCAGAAAACCTCTCTCTCTGTTTTCCTCTGGAGCCAGACATTTGCTGTGTTTAACACAGAAGCCCAATGACAGGTCCAAATGCTGTTCTCTACTAAATCTATATTAATCAGCATTGAGAGGGGAAGATTCAAATCAATGCACCTTTCAGCTTTGATAACAGAAAGGCTTTAGATAAAAAATAATGAAATGCCCAGAGCCCTAGAGACTACAGACCTGACAACCTCTGTAAGTTAATTCTGTGAATTAGTCTTCCTAGAGCTTCTTATTAAGGGTTGATAGAATTATTCACAAGTACCACAACAAACTCCTCATGGCATACAAAATAAACTTAATTGAAAAGGACCTACTAATTTTCTTTAATCAACTTCAATAGCGAAGACAGGTATTTGAATTTTGCACTTATTCCAGTTCCTATCCATCCACTTAAAACATTTCATGTGAAATGAAATTGTACCTTTAGTTCATACAAAATATTACATAGTTGCAAAAGTTTTATTTTGTATGATGTCTGCAGTAAATTATTCAGTTGCTTAATTAATCATGTCCTCAGACTACTTGGCTGAGAAAAAACGGCAACATGTTTAAAGACACAAACTCGTATTTGGGTTTAACTGGCATTCCAAATGGCAAAGCACAGACTGGACTGCAATTAGCCAGCTGTGATGGGCACACTTTACATTTTATTTGGGTTTTTTTTTCTCCAAAGTGATCATAAAAGCTCATATCATAGCCTTTAATCAGCTATCCACTGCATATCATTAACACTTGATTATACAAATGGCTTATAAACACTGGTCCATCTAATGATTGGAAAAATAAATCATGAATGTCTAATTTCACCTAGTCTGACTAATAAGTTTTCGAGGTTATATAGAAATAAGGATGTTTACTATTTATGGCTACTTGTTATATTCTTTATAATGCTCATTTTTCTTGCATGTTTATTAGATGTTTTCTCCTAATTGGTTGACTGCTGAATTTATCTTCCACTTTCACTGTAATTTTAAGAAAGTCAGCTTCAGAAATTTTCTTTCTTTACAAGCTAATATATCATTCCATAGCTGTATTTTACACACTGAACACCTTATGATGTTCAAGTGGTTACATTACTTTTAAGTTTATTCTTTTAATTGTAGTTAACTGTTGTTATAAAATTGTACTATCAAGCCAAGCAGCTGCTAAATCTTTTGGTGAGGAAAGGTGAAGACATACAAAGGACTAGGACATTTTTAATTAAAATAAAATTATGTAGGTCACATGGCAGACTATTTGTTCTACTTGGGTGCAACCCAGTGACTTCAGAGTGTTTGTGATTCAGCAGACCCTCAGCAGCTCTGCCTTTAGGGAGCAGGGATGTGAAAGGTGTACACAGAGGAGCTCACAGTGCTCTCCTGAAAAAGAAAACATGCTATTTTGGGTACAAATAGAATATTTTACATATTGAATCATTATATAGAAAGCATTATTATATACATTAATAGAAGTACTACTGTAGAAGAAAATAGTACTATAAGGTTCCATGGAGACATGATCTTTACTAACAAAGTTCATTATTCCCTCAATTTTATTTTCTTTTTAAAAATCAATTAATATGTACACTACAATAAATGCTTCTCTCAGTGTGCATGGCAATGCCATTAATGTTATCTAACTCTAAAGGTGAAGTGCACATTTTTTCATCAGTATGTAACAATTCATTGAGCATATGTGACAATTTCATACCTCTGACTTTCCTCATGTGAATAGTTGCATAGATATGGTTTGTGAGAGTACAGTCTCTCTCTGTAAAGCAAATAGTACAAACAATTCAAAAAGAAAACTGATTAAAAGCAAAACTTTAATAACTGTTGGGCTAAGACAGTGCCAAATTGTTGCCTGAAGCAAACCCTAATAAGCATTTTAGTGATTCTTGAGGGGAAAAAAAGTAGCTTCTGTTGCTAACTGCAGCTAATGGCTTTACAATATCAACAGAGCTTTGACCACAGCAGTGTGAACAGCACTTTGCTAACACATGATTGGGAAGTTGCCATAGAACCCAGTCAGTGCCATTCTAACAGCAGCCTTACTGTACCCAAAGCACAGACTTCACAAGGACCTGCTTTCAATCAACAGCAGCTGTATCCAGGAAAATCAAACTTCAGGCAAAGAAATAATTAAATCTGTAGCAGCCTGTCTCATTGGTCACAAGTCATCATGAGCAATTGAAAAGAAAATAAAATTGGTAGTAGCTAAAACATGAAGAATTGAAACAAGGAATAGGCTGATGAACTGAGTTACAAATTTATTCTCAGTCACTTGCTATTGTAATGAAGTGGGATGAGTGAAATGTGGTTATATTTGACATCTCACTGGATCTGTGTTATCCTAAAGAAAATTGATGAGTTTTTTTGCTGAAAGAGTTATGATGTGCTTCTCTTTTGACAGATGAGTTGAATTTAAATTTTGAGATGCTTGGAAGTATTTTTTAAATCCCTAAGTGGCTCTCTCAAGTACAGATATGCTTTTATAAGAATAAAAGTTGTAATGTTATATAGTATGGCTCATATTTTGCCTTAAATAGGTGCTTTGGGAATATTTTTAAAAGATTTTGTGTGAGGTATGTCTTGTCTAAGCTTAAAACCCAACTTTAATTCTATGGTGAAAGAAATCTCTGTAGTGTATGTATTTATAACCATGAACTGTCTTCAGAATGAATAGCTACCTGAGCTACCTAGGTCTGTAAGAAATACTCTGCAGCAGGAGCAGATCTGTAGAGTAAAACGGGGCTGAAGGAGTGACAAATTTTAGGGACAGGACAGTGCTTTGGGTGGCTTCTGTGCTGGTTGTGTGGAGTGTGGCAGCAGCAGCACGGGGCAGAGCTCCAGGCTAGACTGATGGGAACAGTCACGTGTGTACTCCAAGATTGGAGCACAGTGGGAAATTCACCTCAGCAGTGCACCTCTGGTCTCACCTAAAGCACCCACACACACTCGTGCCTCCGTGCTGGTGTGGGATACTCTGCTGTGTCCTTACACGTTACAGTCTTTGCTGGCATGGGATAGTACAATGCCAGGGTTTGCCTGAGCAAAGGCCAGTAGCATGCTCCAGCAGTTTGTTCTCTGAGTGAATTGGACCAATGCATTCTTGTTTTTTGTTTTCTAAATGTGGGAAATATTACATATCAATTCTAATTCACCATATAGGATACTCATTATAATACCTTTGTTTTCAATTGGTTTAATTTCACTGCATGGTAAGGATTCAGATTGTAATTTTCATGCCAAATTAGAGGAGAATACAATGTTTAGAACATTATAAAGGCTGTTCGACTCTGAAGGTCTTGTATTGCCATCTTTTGGAAAAATGACTTGATAATCAATGAGAATGAATCCACATCTAAGCAAGTGTAATGAATGTACAGAGATCTCAGGATTCCTATGATCACTTGTTAACATCTGGTAGCTCATTATTTCTTCAGAGACTGTCCTTATTTGAGATGCCATACAAAGTATGAATGGATGAACAAAAATTTTCTGAGAACAAAATCAGAATGCAGAGCTCAGACCAAAGGAGGAAACCCTTTCAGATTGAAGTCTTTTTGAATGCAAAACAGTTTGTAATAGTTAAAAGTGAGATATTTTGGTCAAACTGCAGGAAGTGGAGGGAAGCAGCACATATGAATTGGCGTTTGCACACCCTGTCACAGCCAAGTGTATTACTCTAGCAAGAAGCAATCAGGACCCAAGTTTATATAACACATAGGCAGATGTAAACATGAAACATTCGTTCTTTGGTGATTCCACAATAAGTTATATTTTCCTCATATTTAATTAGAAGCCAAGATTTATCTCGAAGGCCTAAAACTAAGAAATGGTCGAAGTCTAACCTACTTTTATAGAACCAAACTTCTTTAAAGTAAAAGCTTTCATAGGAAATATAAAAAAGACAAAAAGAAGCCAGTTCTCAGAGGAAAAATCCATTATCTGTAGAAGAAATACAATTATGTCATTTAAAATAAATATCTTGTTCACATTTATGTAGTAATTTTTTCTTTTTTTATGAGATCTCTTGTCATAGCCCTATATGGAAAAAACCACTTTCTTGAATTTGTTTTGTGGTGATGATGAAAATGCCTTAAAAAAAAATTCAGGTTTTGTGGTCAATTGCTTCCAAAGGAACAGGAGTGTAATTTTCATAATATTTCTGGAGTTAGTCTTTTAAAAAATCTAGCCAGTAATAATTTCTTGCAGAACTTTCTAGGCATTCTATGGTATCTGCTACTCCAAAGACATATAGCCATGAATAAAAAATGAAATTACCATGTTCTGGTAGCTCTGTGCTTTTTAAGTGTAATCCTTTACTAGTATGGATGTGCTATTTGAGCCTTATAGTTAAAAGTCATATTAATTTAAATAGTTTGACATGCATCCCAGGAATAGGATATGATGATGATAGCCTGGAAAGATATCTGTTACTTCCTCTCACTCCTAAATATAGTGTTCTAAAAATCTATATTTTTATTTTTGCATGGCAACATTTTATTTTGATAGTACCACTACAGCATGTGTCTTTATTTTTTTATTTCTGCAGATCAGTGGAGGTTTTTATTTTCCCCCCACATATTCTTATCTCTCATGTTATCTTCCACTGTCACATTGTGCTGTCTATCCTAAAATGGGGTAAAAGCCAGTATCTGTCAATTCAGATGTAAATGAAGTTTCCTTCTGCAAAATGACAGTATAGTACTAGGAAACATTTTCAAAGTTTGGACATTTTGTGTACAAAATGAGAGGAATGAGGAGGCCAGACAGAGTTGCTTGTTTCTATGGCAACATGATGGTGTGTCTAGCTCAGCTATTTTCTCCTTTTAGAATTTTATAGATAGCTGGGATTAATCCAGTAAAGTTTAATATTGTCCAAATAGAAGAATCCTAACCCCAGTCTAATCAGAAATAGTAATGCATAAAGGACAATCTGATATACAAAAAAAAAGAAAATAAAAATATGATGGAAAATAGCCAGTTGTGACTTTTGATAGCACAAAAACAAACACATCAATCTCTGGAGCTGTGAAACAATTCCAAGTGCTCCAGCTTTCCATTTGGCTAATGGTTAAACTGTATTTTAGGTCAGAAAACTCCCTGTATATATCCTCTCTTCCTGTAGCACCTGTCCACACTGCTGATGTGCTAAGGACCACCATTTTCCTAAACCAGGAGGTGATCCCCCCTTGCAGGACTTGAAGTATTTTGGAAGTTTCGTAGAAGTGTCAGTAAGGTCCTGACAGCTGTATACAGGAGGAATTTATGTTGAATGAGCAGTTTATGTATCACCAGAGCTAATCAAAACACCCTTGTTAAAAGGCTTTGACTTCAGAATGAAAGCTTTCACATAAGAACTGGATCTAAATGGCAAATTTATGGTTTCACACTGAAACCAGAAAATCTTCATATTTTTTTAAAATATAAATTCTAAATTTTATCCAAAAAGAATAAATATTTTTCATCCAAACCAAAATAACCACTCAAAGTAGATCTCAGACAAAATAATTTTTTTAAATGTACATAAAGTTAATTGGCATTTTTACCAGTTTTTAATCATTTATCAAAATTTCACATTGGCTGTGATTGAGCTCAAAATATATGTATATATTTGGATCATTAAGATAAAAGCTTTAATCATAGGAATTTCCATTTTATTAATGTTTTAGGAGCTTAAGAAGAATGACTAAATACCATACACTGCTCTTGTAACTTGATTACACTACAGAGCTCCATTTAAATGAGGGAAGAACACAGCCTCCTATTTTTCACAGAAAATGGGACTAAATAATGCTGGGTTCTACACTAGCAGTGCAAGGATGCAAATTTCTACCTCTCTTAGCATGTAATCACATGCTATTGTAAAGTACCATGTTTAACATTGCATTTATCATTATATATTATATATTTATCTTTGAGAACAAACAAACAACCTTTATCACAAAACATCATACTTATAAAAAGAATGAACGTCTTAAGTGTTATGTGTACTATTGAGACTTAGGGAGGCTTCATTGTCTGACAGATGGCTTGACACCCACATTAAGAAATTCATAATTCAATCTCAAAAAAAAAAAAAATCTAAGGAAGAACATATGTGTTTGTTGGAAAAGAAAAAAAAAGTAGGCATCTATTTTTTTTTGTCAGAGCAAGCACATATGGCAGTTCCATTTTCTATCACTTACCATTTACTTTCTATTTAAAATTCAAATGTCACTAGGCAAGGAAAAAAGTTGGTTATTAAAACACAGAAAAGATTTAACTAGGAACAATCACTGCAAGAACTTTATACTAATTGTTCATGGAAATTAATGACCATCCAATTAAATCAAAGTTACTCATCCCATTCTATCCTTGCTTTGGTTTTCTTTACATGTTCCTCCCATTGGTAGTTACTGTTTTATGATTATTTCCCAACCATCTGTTGTCTTTCCTTGAGCCAAAGTAATTTCCCTTTATAATTTCATGAGTAATCATGTATGCATTATCTTCATGCAGTTACATGTCTGCTTACTAATACTAACTCCTCATTCCTGTGTACATACTCACTAACTGGAACAATTTGCCATTTAAATTTCTCTTGAACAGAATTTATATGCAAAAATTCAAACTTCTAATTGTTATCTCCTTTCACTGTTATGAATATAATGATAATTAAACATTTGCTCTAATTCCCATCTCCAGACACCAAAAGGCATATGTAGGTTAGATGGATATAGATGCTGAACAAAATGGAATGTCTATTATGACAGTGGTGAGATGTTGGACATCTTCAGAGATGGACCTGGGAACTGTAAAATGAAATTCCAAGCTTTTGACAGTTGCAAAATAAATGGTTTTGAAATGCATGGCAATACTATTTTTAAATCTTTGAAATGAATTTAAAGGAGTATCTACATTTTGTAGATATTCCAACAAATAGCCTCATAGTATTTTTTGCTAACAGGAGGTATTTGCTGTAATCCATTCCTTAGAATAAATTAAATTGGTAACAAACCAGACCTCACTGCTGGAATAGTCCCGTAATAAGTCTGTGCTGATATCTGATCCTGATAATGGGAGAGAAAAGGATCAGAAATTCGTCTGTGATGGTGGATATGGTGGGTTGAAGAGCAGATCTCTCATTACTGTTTCTCAGCACAAACAGAGCATGGTCAGGGCTTTGTAGATTAGCCAGGTGAAAGGAGATACAAAACAACAGTGATCTTACAACATCCCATAGGACAGCCTTTGTAAACACAGCTGTAATTACTCTGGGCAGACAATTTGTAGCTCCAAAGCTCCTAGGAAGTGAAGAGAGGTTTCCTGAATTCATGCAGTTAGAATCCCTTGACATTGTAGTCAGCCTGGCCTGGATACAATGCAGCAATGCCACACGGTGCAGAAGGATTACTGACACATGGTTTGATTGGAAATGCACGGTAAAGGATTTAAGAAGTGACATGAAGTTATTCTAAACAGGAGCAAATGTTGCCAGCACCATATGGGATAACCACACCTAACTGTTTTGTGACAACCTGCAAAGAGCACACACAAAAAATCAGCAGTTTTCAGAAAATGCAATCCTAACTCCAGATCTCTCCTAATTTTTTCTCAGTGAGGAAAGCCTGTTAGCATTTGGTAATCACATCATTACAGTTTATCCATTCCAACGGTATTAAATCAACTCTCTGGTATATTAATGAGTAATGGATAATGATTGTCAAAAATATCAATCCTAGTATGTTTTGATGACAATATGGAAATGTCTGAAAGGAGCACTGAACAAAGTCCCTTCCTTTTGTAAGGCTTTTTAAAAATACTTAGATTAATGATAGTTTAGAACAGCATTTGTTCTAATTAGTGGTTTTAATGTCAGTGGTAATGATACACTTCCTTAGCTGTGTATGCAATTACATATACATCTCTTTTAGCTGGTTATAGGCAACATTGTCATTTGAAGAGCTTTCATACAGCAAAGAGGTTATTATGCAGGCCTTTTTGTAGTCCAAAAGGTAAATGCATAATAATTTTTTGTGGCTTTTAATATAGATAAATTCTTGCTGTCACCTCCTCTGGTTTGGTGCTGAGACAAAACCAACTTGACATTAAAGTGCTTTCCATTCAGTTTTAGATCTTCATTTTCTGCATTTCTTTTCTTTGAAGCTAGTGCATTTTTCAGCATCTTATGGTTTTAAAGTTTATCCAGTAAAACAGATGTTGTGTAGGTGCTGCAGGTAGGCAGGAGATGCAGAGTTGGAAGTTCAAGAGTGTGAAATGTGTTTCCATGCTCATAATGTTATTTGTCTCAATAGCAAGAAGTTGTAAAGATGAATAAATAAGGGTGTTGATCCTGGAAAGGGTATATGAGATGTAGTGTAAGCCTCTAAGAAACAAGGATGTCACTTTTGTTGACTAGAGGTATAATATATACTATTTCCCTAAAATATGCAGTTGTTATGGTATATGTAATTAGCTAAACACTCGGCTTAAAAATAATATTTTCCCATCATGAGCACTACCTACAATTGATACCAAACCAGTGCAATGTGGTTTCCAGTGCTCTCAACTACCTACCATCTTCAACAGTCATCACAGTAAGACACTTCACTTGTGTTTACACTTCTTTCTTCCTATCTGAAAAGGCCACTACTTTCCTTAGCCCAAGTGAGACCAGATACTCAAAGGAATCTAGTATCTGGACTCTAATAGTAGGTTTAGGATGTTTATACCTTAATATGGCTCTGTGAAGAAGTCTGAAGAAACATAAGGTGTTTTAAACTACCATGTGCTCTATAGAGTTATTAAATCCATCAAATCAGGTGTTCTGTCATTTGTTTGGGTTTTTTTCTCCATCATAAAATACAGAATAACACCTGAATTCAGATTTTGTTTCAAACCACTGTCATAACAATTGGTATTCTACTCTTGTCTATTTTGTCTAATATGCCTGTTTAATCATAATATTTTATACCTACAACTGAAGTCAGAAAGTGGGTAACTGTAAAGAGTTACACAAATTCACTGTATCTGAAGATGTTTCAGACTGTTGTCTTTTTCTCTACTGCTGCATAACAAACATCTGCTATATTGCTTTAATTTATTTGAAATTTTTTTTGCATTTGTGCTGCTGCAGCAAAAATAGCTTCTAGGAGCCAACTTGGTGAGTTCAACAGCTAGCAAGAGATTCCCTGCAGTATTCTGCACTTTGCAGGGGAAATACCAGTCCTTTACATGTTCAAATCTGTCCTTATATAACAGGATTTTGTGTTGCTGGAAAATTCTTTGTGCATGGGTGAGGCAAATAGCTTTCTTCAATGAATACCATGAACATAGCATCCAATAGTAGAATTCACATTGCTCCCAATGGTACAAGCTTAACCCTGTAAATAGCCTTATGTGTTGAGCTAGGTAACATCAGAGAGACAAAGAATATATGTCTGGGCTGCACTTTTCTATTTCTTTTACTTGTATACTAATCAAACATTAAACCAAAGTAACCTCAAATTTTCATTCTGGAAAATATTTTCACCTTTATTCTATATTTTATCTTTATTATAATATTATCACCTTTCACCAATATTTCATTCTGGAAATATTTTTCAAATATTTCAAAAAAAAATTCATTTTTCTATCCAGCATCTCTCCACAACCACCTTCCTTCTGTGTGTTCTATTACCTTTTATGGGAATATCAGTAAGACACAACAGTATTGATTCAATGCTCAAAAATACATCTTGCATCAAGTTAAGTTTTCTGATGGTTTGTGAAAGGCTTTCTTAATCCCCCAGCCCAGCAGTGATAGCAACTAGATTGTCACTTAGGGAAAAAACCTGTAAAACAAAACCATGTTTGTGTTCTTTTAGCCTTAAAAAAACCCTACCAAACAACAACAACAAGAACAGAAATACACACCAAAAACAAAAAAGCAGAGAAAAGAGCATTTTCTTATGGTTCAGTATATGGCATCCCTATAGTTGGACATCCAAATCATGCTAACAAAAAGAAAATCAAATAAAAATAAAGAAAATAGAAAACATTAGGATGCAGGACACTATCTGGTGCTTTGCTTCACTCTACTATGTGACAGGAATTGTCAGCAGGCTGATCAGGCTCACAGTGGAAAAGTACTGCCTGTTTTAGCCAACAAAAGCAGGATTCCCCAGCCCTGTGGTGCTCTCAAGGTTGTCATCTAGGACTCACCTAATGTTTAGGATTTGCTTTGCCATTCCTATTTGCCACTGGTTTTGTGCATGTACATGTGCAGGGGAGGGAAAAGGGAGCAGTTCACACTGCCCTTGCTTTTCACCTACAAGAACTGACCTCTCTATACTGCAATGTCCATATTAAATATATTCTTTATCTAAGAATAAGATACACAAACACACATGTCTCTGTTATTTTTACTGTGCACTGTGTTTAGATTTCTGATGTGTACTGTTTCAAATATAAAATTCCTATAGGGAATTCTCAGAAACCCTTATAATGCAGTAAATCCTTTAGTTAATTAAAGTCAGTTAGCAGGCTCTTTAAGACTAATCACTGCTGTGTAGTTAACATATATCTCAGGATACAGTATTCAAAGAGTGAAGTTGATACTGTCATTCATTATTTAATTACTTAGACAAATTGTTACATTGAAATCAGAGTTCTGTCATTAAAAAAAAGTAATTTGCATTTATTTCTGGGAAAAGCAGGATTAATGTCATCAAACACTTAAAATTTATATAGTTAGAAACTTCTAAAGATTCCAGAACTGAAGTGGTTGGAACATTTTACCTATTTGCAAATGCCTAGTTTTACAACCTGTCTTTTGAAGAAGAGCTAGATACACTAGCTTGTAGACATCTTCATTTGAAACTGTGTTAACTACTCAAAAATCATTATCTTTGGGCTGTTCTGTTTTTTCTAATGTGCTGAGTGATGAGCCAGGAAAATTACACAGTTGAAATACTGCATTTTTACAGGGGTGCAAGCATTTATATGAAGAATAATCTCCTTATAAATAGAGAAAACCAGTATATGTGCATTATGTATATACAGCTGCTGAACTCAAAAGGGATGATAAAAGAACCCCTCCCATTAAAAACCAACATAGTCTTTAGATGCTCATAAAGCAGTGAGTTTTGGCAGAAAATTGAAAAGACCAAACCTGACTATATTTACCCAGAGACTAAAGAAAACTTGGGTTGACATCAGACCAGTATCTGGAAGAGCAGAATCGCCAATATCATATTTCATTAACTCCCCAATTGTTGTTGCTCATGAGAAATACATCATGAGCAGGTCCAGCTTTTCATCTGTGAACAGAAAGTTGCAGTTCAGGCTGCATTTTATTATTTCATGTGCATAGAAATGCGATAGCTGCTCATCAGCATCGCAGAGCACTGCGTGATTCAGCACAATTCCTTCCTAAGGGAACAGCTAACAAAGGCTGGATGAAGAGTGGCATTTTTCACATGCACTGGCAGAAACCTGTCAAAGTCTTGGCTGAACTCTGGGGCTGGCAACAGCCGTTAATCTCTCACTTACATGAGCACTAAAACTCTATTAATGAGTGCTTTTTCACACACAGTAGCAATTCCAAGCACTTTTGGCACTAGAAACATTGGCATTCTCTTTTAGGGGGTAAAAAGGATCCCAGCAATCAAAACCTCTGGGTATTTTTCTCTGCTATTTTACTTCCATTTTTTTAAGTGTCATGACAGACATTTTTGTTATTATTATGTGACTAAGACATCAGCAAGCTGCTGCAGCTCTTTATTGCTACACTTCTCACCCATTAAACTGTAAATCTTGTTGAACAACATCAAAGCTGTTTCTCAGATGTGCACGAAGTCTGCGACTAGACAGTAGAGCAGCAGTCCTCCCGCAGTCCTGCGCCTCCATCTCCACATACCAGAAGCAGCATCATGCCAGTGTTCAATCTGTCCCAGTTCGAAGCAGCAGTTTCATTGCCCTCTAGCAGCAAAGTTGAATTCAGCTGTTCAGTTTCTTCATCTGGCCCATTTGCAGGAGAGCTGCTCCCTCTGCTGAGTTTTCTGTCGATCGGCACCGACACCTGATGTCCTTCCTCACCATGCTGGGTCCCAGTCCAGACTGGAACGTGGGGCTCTCTGCAGAAGACCTTTGTACCAAGGACTGCGGCTGGGTTCAGAAAGTCGTTCAAGATTTAATACCCTGGGATGCTGGCACGGACAGTGGTGTTACCTATGAGGTATGTGGGCTATTTGTAATAGATTCAAAGCATACAGATTTATCTTAAAGCAGTGAAGGAAGCTATTTGATCCGTGGTGATGCCATATGTGCCTTTACCCTTCCCTAGTGAATATTTTACTTATAATGAATTAAAAGTCATTTGGACAGATGCTAGCTGCAGTTACTGTCAGCTGTTATGTCTGAATTCCCTGAGCTTTATTATGAATGGGATGATATTACATTCACTGGAGATACAATTATATTCACCTACTGAATAAATGGAGAACTTATTTTTCTCAAAACTGAGCATTAGGGTATCCAAGCTCCTTAATACCTTTAACATGTGTGCCACCAGCAGCTTGAGTCTTCTAGTAGTTCAAACCAATGCCAACTATTCTGTTTGTCGGAGAAAAAGGAAATATTCCTTCCAGTGGGCATTGAAACTCTGGACGTCTCACCACTAGACTCTAAAGTCACCTCTTTTCCCTGTCTCTAAGTCTAGAGGCAGATTCACATCATCCTAAGGAAAAGCTCTGGTTTTGACCAAATGAGTTCTGTCAAGTTAATGATCTTGTTAGGCCAGTCACATCCTCAAATACCAAGCACATTCCTTTGCAGATGATGGAAGATGGTTGCTTTTTTCTTTCAGGCCTGGTTTCTTGAGAACCTAGGGAATTTCTCCAATTATAATGCAGCTCTGGAAGCATATTGAGTAGTTTGTTTTTATTAATGTAGTTCTCTAACTGCACAAGAAGGCATACATCTTATTTTGAACCCCAGCTTCAGGGTTGAATCCCAAAGTTTTAGAGTAGTGCTTCCTGATCAAAAAAGCCACCAGCATCTTACCATAAGTATGAATGTACCAAGTTCTTTTTGTAATGGAATTTCACAATTTTGGAGTAATTGCAATTTCTGCAGATGATTTGTATTATTAATAATAATTATTAGTTTATTTTTTAAACTTCTTCTTCTTTTTGGTTGCAGTCTCCTAACAAACCTACAGTGCCTCAAGAGAAGATCAGACCTCTTACAAGCTTAGATCATCCTCAAAGTCCATTTTATGATCCGGAAGGAGGATCTATCAAGTTGGTAGCCAGAGTTGTCATCGAGAGAATTGCACGCAAGGTATTGCGTGTGTGTGTGTGTGTGTATAGATACAATTCTCAAGTAAACAAAAAAAAAACAAACCCACTTCATAAACAAAAAAATAAATCCTTCCCCTCCCTATAAATGTCTGTTTCTTATTCCTACCCACAACAAAGATAATGACAACTAAACTGTTACAAGGTATTATTTCTCGTGGTAGTTACTGCATCTCCTTAACGAGATTTTTTTCAAGTATGCATAGGAATTAGAAGAGGGTAAAGGTGCTGCAGATGCAACAGCACCTCACAGCATTCTGGTTTGGTCCCTCTTGCTGCTTACACATCCGAGTTTCCTGTAACCAATCTCCACAATAATTTGTTTGCAGGGGGAGCAATGCAATATTGTACCTGATAACATAGATGACATTGTGGCAGATCTAGCACCAGAAGAAAAAGAAGAAGGTACGTTTTAAATTAGGGGTTTTTTCTGTACTAATTTATATTTTGTTCCATTCTCCATTGTCATTTCTAAATAAAGTACTTAGGACCAAAAGTCTCATTCAGTGCCAAAAACTGATTTAGGTTTTCATATTTTTTGTATCTATTATATATCTTCCCTTTTACAGTAAATAAATTGCATGTATACCTGGAAGATAACAATGACAATAAAAGTGTGATAGAGAAGCCTTTTGGGGTTCATATCTAGATTTTATTTTTTTTTAATGAAAGCTGTCAATTGGCCTTTGTTGTACTGTTGGGGTTTTTTTTTCCCTTTTGAACTAAAATGGAGAAGATAGAATGCAGGAGGAATTACTATATAGCATCTAAATGACCTATAGCATCTAAAGTAATCATTGTCCAAGTAAGAGAAGCATATGGAAGACTCATTTTAATTTGTACTTTTTGTACTTTTTAGATGATACCCCTGAGACCTGCATATATTCAAACTGGTCCCCGTGGTCAGCCTGCAGCTCTTCTACCTGTGAAAAGGGCAAGAGGATGAGGCAGAGAATGCTTAAAGCTCAGCTGGACCTCAGTGTGCCCTGTCCAGATACCCAAGATTTTCAGCCATGCATGGGTCCGGGCTGCAGCGATGAAGGTAAACTGAGGCAAGGGTGGAGGAGACCACCTTAGAGGGTTTACTCTTCCTTTCAAGTTCTTAAAGCAGTCGTTGGCTGTAGTATGGTTTGGGTTATGGCAAACAGGAATAATTGCTGAAGAGAACATATTGAAGCTGTGTCTAGTCAGTTTGAAGTTCATCTCAGTCAGTGCATGAAGTACAGAGAGGTAAAAAGGAAAGAAGCAATAGAGGAGGGTGGAATGTGAGAGGCAGCATCCTGCCTTTCCTGCACCCTGCACACTAACAGAGCTACAAACTTGTCAGCAATTGTAAATATTAGGTATTGAAATGGTTCTCTGTATTTTAGATGGTTCAACTTGCATGATGTCTGACTGGATTACATGGTCCCCCTGTAGTGTTTCCTGTGGAATGGGAACGCGCTCTAGAGAGAGATATGTAAAACAATTCCCTGAGGATGGCTCTATGTGCAAAGTGCCTACTGAAGAGACTGAGAAATGTATTGTAAATGAGGAATGTTGTAAGTATTTTGCTTAGCTTCATAAAATCCAGCCAATAGCTGGAGTGCTGCCCAAGCCATTTTTGAGTATGAGCTCTACTAGTGAATGATTTTCTCTGTCCATTTTGAACAGCCCCTAGCAGCTGCCTTGTCACTGAATGGGGAGAGTGGGATGAATGCAGTGCTAGCTGTGGCACAGGGATGAAGAGACGACACAGAATGATCAAGATGACTCCTGCTGATGGATCCATGTGCAAGGCAGAAACTACAGAGGCAGAGAAATGCATGATGCCCGAGTGCCGTAAGTGTCCATGAGTGGATCTGCCTCCTCTGTTATAAAGAGAGGCATCATTTCTGAAACATTGCTCAACCATACAAAGAATATTCATAAATCAGAAATAACATTGCTTTTTCTTATTATTTAAAAATAGATCTCTCAGGGCATGTGCATTAAGTACCATATTAACTCTTAGGATGAGAGTATCAGTGGTATCCTATTACTGTCTTAACATACATAGCAATATGTCTGTTAGCAAGCAACTCTAATTTATGGATACAAGGTATATTTAATCTTAAGTCTAGAATAAAATAAGTTCTATGATTCTATGATTCTAAGTGCTCTCTCCTTTTAGCCCATAAACAGTTCAGAAATTGAGGTGTTTCTTTTGTGCAGTGAACCAGTCTCACCCTTGCTGTCACTATTAATGTTGACTTCCATTTCTTAAGAAAGGTTAAGATTTTCATCAAAGACAGAACAAATTAAGTTAAAAAGAAATTTTTGGTACATAAAAGGTGGAAGTATCACACTTTAGACTACATCAGTTTGACTTAAAGTTCAGTCTACTGCAGCAATCCAGACTGTTTTACAGGAGTTAATGATTGAAACATACATTTTTAAACTAGTTATTCCCCAGAAGCACTGGGACTCTGCAGATATGAATAAGGTACAGGAAAAGGTACCAAAGAAAAGGTATGAAAACCAAGCAAACCTTTTGTTTTAATATAGTGTTTCTGAGCTTCTTCAGCAAGATCATCTAACTTGTGATTTGTTTTGTCTGAATTGACAATAAAGTATAATTGGTTGATGGCAGATAAAACATAATCCATTTTTCACCCGTGCTGTTTTCACTATGTATACCTTCATAGTTTATATACAACAAGAATTCATTACTTTCTTATTTTCATGTTAGATACCATTCCCTGTCTCCTCTCTCCTTGGTCTGAATGGAGTGACTGCAGTGTAACCTGTGGGAAAGGGATGAGAACCCGGCAGAGGATGCTGAAATCTGCTGCTGAGCTTGGAGACTGCAACGAGGAGCTGGAGCAAGCAGAGAAGTGCATGTTGCCTGAGTGCCGTAAGTGAGGGAAACTCTGCAGAGAGGAGGCTCATTCTGAGGATCACAGTCTATATTTATTTTAGCATTGTTCCTTAGGTGCTTACAACAGCTTTTTTTTTTTTTTTTCTAAGAAAAATTATTATATGAAAAATTCTTTCCTGCTTGCCTTTGGTTATAAAACATAATTTGAAAATTTCAGATAAATGCTCTCTGAAGTTAGGAATGCTATAGACTGCTTTCTGATTCTGCTTTGGAGAGTGGTCTAATTAGCAAGAGTAGGCCTTAAACAGCTCTGTAAACAAATGGCCCAGTAATCTATTGCTCTGATTCTTGTTTTCCATCCATGTATTGCTCCTAAGTATATCAAGAGGGGAATCAGTAATATGGGAGTTTTATCATCTGCACATTTATTAAAGTATTGTTTTCTAAATTACTACCATTGTGCACTTTTGGGTATCAAGACCTGGAATAGGATAATGTCCTAATTGTCCTAACTCTATACTGATGACAGATACTGCTTTGGGTATATGATTTCTCCATATTTAACACATTACCTTAATTTTAGACAACAGTTTATGCACTTCTCAATAGCACAATCCCCCCACTTCTTGGATGGTGCAAATTTCTAGTTGCTTTGCAGTCTTTGTGAAGCGTGATAGCCTAAGGCACTGCTGAGTGAATAAGATATGATTGCTTTTAGTGTTCCATTGCCAGCTGGTTTATGAGGCTTTATATCTAATTATATTATTTTTCACTGTAAGTATTGACTAGAAGAGGCTTTTTCACTGTAATTTGCTAATTCAGCTTTTCTTAAATAATGCAAAATATAATTTTGATTATTATTCACTGGGGTTGTGAGTTTTAAGCAGTGTTGAAAAGATGAAAATGTAATACTGTTAGTGAATCTTCCTTATTGCATAACACTACCAGTACAGCAAGGCTTAGATCTCAGAGGTATCAGATTCTTTGTAAACGTAACTCAATTTTTAACAGCTTTTCATTATAAAGTAGACATAGAGGTGTGCAGAATGGAAAACTGAAGAAGGCACTGGAATATTATTTATATGTTTGTTTGTAATTTTAGTTATCTGCCAGCACCACTCTTGAAAAGGAAAGTGAGGAAAATGTCAAATAATAGTTCTGCTAGAAATGAACTCAGAAAGTTTTGACATGTTAGCCTCACAAAATCTTCTGAAAAGACTGAAAGTTGAAGGTGCATTAATGTGCTTAGGACATAAAAACTCAATAGACTCATCTGTTTATTCTTGACCTTATCTCACAACTCTCATAGAATATTTCTCACTCTTTGCAGCCATCGACTGTGAACTAACAGAGTGGTCCCAGTGGTCTGAGTGCAATACCTCCTGTGGAAAGGGCCATATGATCAGGACAAGAATGATTAAAATGGAACCACAGTTTGGAGGAACAGCATGCCCAGAAACTGTCCAACGGTCAAAATGTCGAGTGAGGAAATGCCTGAGAGGCCCAGGTATGGAAAAGAGGCGCTGGAAAGAGGCCCGGGAGAAAAGGAGAAGTGAACAAGCAAAAAAAAATCTAGATAGTGACCAATATTCAGGTAAGTGTGAAACCACGTTCTAGTGTGCTTCTGTCTTTTTGTTTTCTCTGCATAGCAGGAGTTTGTGAGCAGCCCCAGTTCATGCTGTGAGAACATTTTCAGCACTTCAGTCTAGGGAAAGTTTAAGCAAAAGTAAAGCACAGCCACTTCTGGTGTTAGCCTGGCATCAGGAGCAGGGCGCTTAAGGGCATCGTGGAGAAAGGCTCCCATCTGACCACATCCTTTCACTGAGATTATTTTAGCTTCTTCACTACCAGGTCTAGGATTTAGACCCAGCAAAGGCTAGATGGCAGTTTTTGCAGAACCAGGTGATAATCTGCATCCAGTTACCTTTGAACTTTGAAAGTCTTTGCTCCTGGATCCAATGCTTAATTTCAAAACTGAATTGATTTCCACCTCAGTAGTAATCTGATTCAGACTCAGAGTGCTCTGAGAAATCTGCCTGGACTGTTTATTACAGTAAGGGACAGTGTTATCAAGCACTGATGCCTCAAATCAATAAAACATATTATCTGGTGGTGTAGTTTCCGTTATCCACATATGAACTACAGCTAACTTGTAGTTCATGCTTACCCAACATTTAACAGTTTCATAATTTAACTCTTTCTTAATTTTATCTGTCTTTCATAATATAGAGAGTAAATTTCTGTTTAAATACATTTTTTCAGTGTTTGATAAATGTGCCTTGATTATACTTAAGTGGGTTTTCTTAATTCCTACTATAATAACCTAGATTCAAAAGATGTCAGTGTGCACACAGGCATAGTGGTACACATACTGAGATATGTAGATTGGACTGGAATAATAAAAACTTCATCCAATTACTGATTTTTTCAGTTTGTAGGATGAAACCATGGACTGCTTGGACAGAATGTTCTACACTCTGTGGAGGTGGAATTCAGGAACGCTACATGATGGTAAAGAAGAGGTCCAAAAGTATTCAGTTTACTAGTTGCAAAGACAAAAAGGAGCTAAGAGCATGTAATGTTCATCCTTGTTAATAAAACACAAGGCTTCCAAGTGGTGCACTCTGAGCTAAATGGAAAGTCAACCTTGGTTTGGTTTTTAAAACAACAACAACAAAAAATTATAAAGTGTATATTAGTTTTCATTTTTGCAGTGTGGTTTGCTTTCTAGTCTTGCTGGTGCAAGAAATATATTTTATAAATATTTCCTCACAGATCTATGCTGAGAGTAAATATTGGTACTCCAGCCAGCCCTTAATGCATAAAAATAGTAAGTCATTATTGAGTCATTTAGCTAAAATACAGAGATACCTGTGGACATGGAATAGCCATATAGAAATACTACTTGTAAAGACATGGGATGCATGCATATTAACATAACTAAGTCAAAGTGATGTGTTTCATATGTGGGAGGATTTCTCTCTCAATTTGATTTTGAAAATCCAAAGCAGTGCCTACGTGATTACACAACTATGCCAAGGAGTAATTTCAGTAATGCTGGTTCAATAATATTAAAGGTGCATGTTTATCTTTTTACACTATTGGATAAGGTGATAGTTATAACAACTATCTTATATACTTCACATGGAAGTTATGGTCCATGCAAAATGGTCTTTGTTTCTTTAAAACAAAAAAAAAAAAAATAAAAAAAGAAATAAAAAAAAGAAATAATTTGTGTAGATCAGCATTGATGTCTGCTCATTACATTATCACAGTCAAAACAGCACACAAAGAAAACCTGTGAATGTCATCATATATTTATATGCCACATTCTTTCATTGAGTCTGTCCACTGCCTCTCACGATGGATACTGAACTAATAGAAATTGGTCCAAACATGGAGCTGCAGCAGCTGTGTCACAGAAAGACTTCCACATGAGAGACACAAAAAAAAAAAAGATTCAGCTTTGTTAGAATGTTGTGTCACAGGCAAAGAGAGAAAGAGGTTTATAATATAATAAAAATGGTAGAGAAAAGGTGAGCTAGGTTCTCGTGCATCCTTTATAACAAACAAAGGGAAGGGAGCCTCTGGAATGAAACAATGACAGCCTCTTTAAAATATGAATGACAGACTGACACAAGGATATATTTACAGCAGTGTCATTTATGACTTTTTTATTTGGAATATAGGAAGATCTAAAAATTACTACATTTGTAAGAATTACTCTCTTGTAGGTATACTAGCCAAGGTAAATGTCTTCCCTGACCACTTGAGCAATCGACCAAATGCCTGTAATTAGAAAACAGCCCCTCACCATCCTAATTGCTATTTTACACCATCTTCTGCAGAGAGCAGCTCCCATCCTTACACATAATCATGTGTAGGAGCAGCAAGACCTTGCGTTTCACTTGTTATTGGAATATAATGCTGTCTTGTAAGCTTAATAACACTCAAGTTGAGAGTTGAAGGTGGCGGGTTATCTTTTGGTCCAGCAAAGGCACCTATTTCTCTACATAAGTAATAACAATGCACTGAAAGACTCTTGATGCTGATTCTTAAAATAAGCTTGAGAGAAATGAATGGAGAAAAAATTATTTTGTCGTTTCTTTAAACCAGCCTTAAGTAATTTACTCACTTCCTTAATTCTTGGTCACCTTACTGAGGACCTGATACCCAGGTTTTAAATGTCCACAACCATAACCCACTGAAGCTGTTCAGCTTTGCTGTCACTGCCCTGGGAATGCTGAATGCTCTCATTACTTCTCTGTACCTGAACCAGCAGGCAGGGCTGCTGCATTACATGGTAGGGCTTTTCGTCATCATGTCTCCACTGAACACTGCAAGAGCTGCTCAGTACTTCAGTAGCTGTCACATTGCACCCCCTCAAGGTGTTTTACTGCTTTGCCTAGGTCTGGAGTGAAGGGAGGGCCAGGGAAGTAATGGAACCCACTGCAGTGTTAAGCTTCTCCCATTGCTGCTAAATGAAATGGGTGCAAGCCCATAGTGAACCAAACAGGAGAAAAAAAGAATACAGCAAGGTTTAATGCTAAAACCAAACATTTTACCTTTTGCACAGCTTGGCTCATTTAATAATATTAATTCAGATAGTTCACCTCCTTTTCCCTCTTGCTCTATAGCACTGTCATTACAGTGTAGCAGCAAGACTGTCCCAAAGTAAGGTATTTTTTACCTTATCTTGCACATTATCTTTTTATGACCAAAACAAATTCCCAACAAAAAAACAGTGGAATGATATGGATACTGGTGGAGTGACCAGCTGAGTCACTCCACCATATCTCAGGTGAAGACACAGAAGGTTGTAGAGAGGGGCTACAGGGGTAGCTAGCACAGAGCTCCATATGCAGTCAGGAGCCATGCAGCACCTATCCTGGTGAGCCACTTGCTGAGTCTGACAGAGGCTCTTCCAGCTGAGGTTGATCATTCAGGAAAATAATCTTTGACTGAGTGGTTTTGAAGGCTTGAATCTGTGAGAGCTTGGGGAAGAGGGAGCAGAAGGCAACAGTTGCTCCTGAATGGAAAAAAAATGCTATGATATGGACTACATGTTATTTCTTCTACCCTAAATCCTTGTAAGAGCTAAACTTGCAAAACCATTAGTTTTTCAACCCTGCCTGTTTCTGTAAATCGATTAGAACCAGTGTAGTATTTTAATTTCCATATTTGTTCAGTTCATCAACCTTTTTTGTCTTTTGCTTACTCCCTTTACCAAAGCCCACATCATCCTTTAGGTACATAGGAAACATAAAACATCTTTCTGAACTGTCCATTAAAACAATCTGTCATTCCTTTCACTGTGGTTCTTACTAAGTTGATTCTCCAGACACATTTTTTCCCCTCTTGGGAGGCTGTTCAGTGTGATTTCCTGCCCATGTTGGAGAAGTTGGTTTAGGTGGTCTCTAAGGCCCCTTCCAGCCTAAGCCATTCTATGATTTCCAGTCATTTCTCTTAGGCTCATTCAAGTTATGAACATTGGAAATATTTTTTCCCCTCACTTTGTTAATACATGCAATGACAACATAGATTGCACTGGGTCATAAATATGTGATCATTCCTGCTTAGGTTCCACTTTTCACACTGGTTTTCTGTTGAAGTACTTGTCTTCAAGTGTTGAATCACTTGTCTGTCTTCTAACTTGACACAGAAGAAATATTTAAGCTTGTTACATTAAAAAAAAAAAAATCAACAACAACCCAACACAAACAAAAACAAATGAAGAAAAAAATGAGGTTGATTTTCTGTTCAGAAAAAGCTCTGGTATACAATGTGTAGAAGTAATGCATTGTTACTGTAAACTTTCTAGTAGTGTAATAGTCACTGATTATCAGTCAATAAAAATGAGACCTGGTATCTCTCATCTCCTGAATAGTACAGCTGAACTGAAAGCACAGATGTCATTCCAGTTTTGTAGACCTCAATTATCAGATCTTAGCATTGTGCATATGGATTTTTTTTTCTAACATACAAACTGTAGAAGCTTTACACATAAAAAAAAATAAAAGTTAGGGGCTTAACAAATGTACAATAAGACTCTGTGTGTGCAGTATACAATTAAACAAAATTTTGTTTAATTGCATTTTTAGATTTCCTTCATTGTTTTTGTTTGCTGTGGAATTATGAAAAAGCTACCATGAATATTTCTTACCAAAGTCTTGCGTAGATGTTTTGTAGCTGTCTGGCTAACACATTATTATTATTATTATTATTATTATTATTATTATTTTGGAATAAAGACATCTTTACTATTAATTTTGCACTTGTATGTGATTCTGTTCAACTAATATTATTGTGTACACCAAAAAACTCACACACTTAGCAATATAGGGAGTCCTGTATTATTTATAGTCCTATAATCCTTTTATTTACATTTTACTCCTGTTAATCTAATGAGATATCTGGAGTGATCTGGATTTACTAGAGTCAGTCATTCTTTCCACTTGGAAGTTATTTGTATCAAATTTTTTGTCAAATAGCTTGTTCTAAAAAAATCACAGGGTACCTCAGGAATGTTACTCAGATTACCCTGTACTACTCTCATGTGGCTTTTGTTGCTGCTGTTTTTTAATAAAAAAAAAATAAACTGTTTAAAAGAACACATTTTAAAGACTGGCGATACACAAATGGAAAAAGTTAAAAATGAACTTTCAAGAAGTCCAAGACACGATGAAACTTTCAACAGATATTTTGTGCTACTGGAAGACTATTTAGGTACACTGTGAGCGTGAGGCCATCACTGATAATTACACAGAAAAATAATTAGGCAGAGCCACTCAGCAAATCTGCTGCTGTAGCAACACGACTGCAAGCAGCATCTGGTTGCCAGCTAGAAGTGATCTGTGTGCTCATGAAAAATTTCTATTCTAAAACTGAACCATAAAAGTGAGGTGGACCTAGAGGTAGTTGCCTGGAGATGACAATTAGGAGTTGCTTACTGAAAGTTGAACAGTGTCTGGTCTATGAAGACTCCACTGACATGTAGCTGTTTGCTCTCACTAGAAAAATACTTGGTCTTTCCAGGCTGTTCCAAGACAGTTTCAGTGTGTCCAACAGCAGCATGAGGCACCCCAGCAGTGCTGCTGGCCTGCAGAGAGCTGCCTACTGACTGAGCACCTCTGCTCCAGTGGCACTGGGTGACTGGAGAGGACAGAGCCCTCAGATACTCTGCCATACATCAGCCAATTTTTAGAAGCACAGACAGATGAACTCACCTTTCTGTAATCCTTGCTTTAGTTTGTTGGTGAATAGTGGAGTCTCAGCACAAATTGCTAATTTTTTTGTCTTTATATGAGCAACAGTACTGAGCTTGCCCAGCATCGTGAATAACCAATGGTCAGAGCCAGACTTTGCTGAAGGACAATTCACAGCATCCAAATGAAACAACACTTTCTCCAATGTGAAGCTAAGTGAATTGATGCAGCAATTTATTTCTCTGGCATATTAAATGATGATACATCTGCAATAGCATTCATGATGTTACAGCCCATACAGCTGTATCAGAGCAGCTTTTCCTTGGGAGGAGTCACAGAGCACCTCAGTCAGCACAGTGAAGGCCTTTTTCAGTGCTAGCCATCTGAGTGACTGCTGGGGACCTGGCAGCATGGCTGCCCTAACTTAGGGTGCTCTTCTTTGCATGGCCAACACATCCAAACCATAACCAGCACAGCAGAAAGGTGATGGGCAAAGCAGGTCCTCAATTGTGATTTGTAATGGTTATTAACAATGGTTATTAATTGCACAACATAAGACATACTGTAGTGTGTGTATGTGCACATGTATAAATACATATATATAGGATATAATGCATATATACTCGTGAGGTTTTCATGTTTTTTTCCATTTAGGAAGCAGCACAGTAACTACAAGGGGAAAAAACCCACCTTTTAGCAGTAAATTGAAGTGTGCTTAAAAATTTGTTGCTACCAAGTTTCAGGTACTTAGTGCTCTTTGCTCCACAAGCAAAACCATTTAAATCTGTAGTGCAACACACTCAACTTTGGAACTCAGTGACTTCATGCAGTGTTGTGTAGAGCAAAACAATTATTTCTCACCACCCCTCTCACAACCTAGTTTCAATCAGCAGTGGCATTGCAAGCAGAGGCCTAAGTGCAGCTCAGACTCTTAGGGGCTCTTACCAGGAGCCCATGGTAGCATTTGAAAACTTCCCTCTGAGAGGCCAAACCAGCCTGTATCCCCCCGTGCTGTGCCAGCTAATGCCTTAGTGCATTTCATGGACTTGGCCTCAAAGCCATCCCGGTCACCACAGCCACGACTGTGCCAGCTCAACAGCCTCTCTGTGAAGTTTGGACATCAGTTACAATACCTTCTGTTCTCAATCAAACCAGCACCTCAATGCTCTGCCAGTGCTTCCTGCAACCTTAGACTGAGAGGACTAGCACTGGGGTTTGCAGCACTGAGTCCCAGAGCTTCTTGCAGCAGTGCCCAGCTTTGGGCAGGTGGTGAGCACCGTCTGGGTAGACCCAGTGGCTCACCCCTGCAGCTGAACAGCTTAGTGCTTCAGCCAGCACAATGAAGGGTCCCAAAAGCATCATCAAGCTCTGGGGGAAAGCAGAGGGAGGACAATATATAAGAGTAGCCAGGGGTGCATCCTCAAAGCCTCCTTAAATACCCCCCTACACCAGACAGGACTAATGAGGTTAGGATTAGGATTTATACTTTTTCTGTATCAGTAAAAGCATTGAGCCAAGCAGCTGGGCCAGCAGCTGAAAAAAAAAGGATGTAGATAACAGAGCCCACCCTTCACCCATAAACCTTGGGGTACTACATATTATTTTCTCACAATACATTATCAACATGTCAGAAGTTAAAAACAATAAAAAAGAAGGGGTTTACTTACAGAATCCTTAAGCTCACTTGAACAGTGAAGGAATTAAACCAAGAGCTGGAAAAGAAGGAGTCTAGGTCACAATTTTTAAATGTGCAAGTGGTCTACACAATGAATTCAAAATGCATGAAGTGTGAATCTGAGAGGACAATTTTTATACCACTTACAAGAAGAACAAGAGGTACAAGTACAGCAAACAAGCAGCTACACTATTTAGAAAGGTTAAAAACATTCACCTCTATCCCAGAAGTCTCCATCAAAGGAAAAGTTATTTATCATACCACATAAATGCAAACATATAGTTCTGTTTATTTTTGTATGGCATGTTTCACCCTCTACTTTACTTTACTTTAAATACTGGGAATGGGCATAAATATGTGTCAGTGGATCATTCCTGAAGGACACAGCGGTGTACAGAATGGAAAGTCAAGGAGCATATAGACAGGCTTGAAACGCCTTTCTCTGGAACCCTGCTTGCTAGAGGAATGAAATCACAGCCCACTAGATGGCACTGGAAGCCAACGCAGAGAGCTGCGTGTTTAAATAAAACCCAAACGATAAACTCCCAGCTGTCTATATGCAGCACGATGGTTTATATGCACAACCGGTATTGCTGACTGCAGGGATCTGCGCAGGGAGTAAGTCGGCATTTTTCTCCTTCTACCTGCCAGCTCCCGGCTTCTGCCACCGAGGCAGGGGGGGATGAATCTTGTCCCAGCTGCTGCTAGTCGGTGCAAATTGGGTCAGAAGGGGGAGAGAGGTCGGTAGTGAAATGAGCTAAGGATTTATTTTTCTTTTTACAGCAGTTATGCATTTTATTCCAAATAAGTTACCAAACTAATTCTCATTTACAGTCAGTGTTGCTCTGCTAATTTTCAAGGGAAAGAAGCGTGCAGAAAGAAAACCCACAACCCCTGCATCCTGACCAGGCTGGAGACACCTCCAGCCGTCTGGAGGTGGCAGCACGAGAGCAGGTATCAGCGCAGGGCTCTGCTCTGGCCAAGCCATCCCAGCCCCTTGAGCAGCTCGGGTGCCCGACGGACCTGGTGACGACAGGAGCAAGGAGAGCTTTCCCTAAGCCATCAGAATCTGGAGCACTATGAATGCTGTGAAATGCTATCGGGCTTACTCACACCAATCCAGACCTGCCTAGCACCGACAGACACCAGCGAGCGGGCAGGTCGGTGCCTGTGAGATGAGGGTGTTTATATCTCTGAGATAACCTGTTATACTGTATTGCCTTCCAAGTGAGTGCAAACTGAATCATATCATGTTCCTGAAGTGGGATCACAAAGGATGTATCTTTGATATCTAGGGTTAAGATGCCCCCTGAATTTGGGTCTCCATTCTGCCATGTTCAGCACAGCAGAACTGACTGCAAGTTGCCACTGTTCATTTGGTTTCCTTGCCAGTCACACCAGTGTTACAGGGAGAACATGTGTGAATAACAGTGTCTCCTTTGTCCAAGTCTGTGCCTATCCCATCAATATCTGAATGTGCAGTTGATAGCAGAGGATACTGGTTTACAGCAGTAATTTTGTATGAGGGTAAGCTTACAGCTATTTGTAGCAAATTGACAGCCTTAGGTTCACCTCCTCCAGTGAAACTCCATACTGGTCCATCAGGGAGTTTCCACAAAAGGTCAAATCCTAAAATTTTACTCATGGCAGATCCTAACAAAATTTTGGCTTGGTCAACATTTTTCCCCAGGAAGCTACAAAGCAGTTTTTGCTGTGGGAGATTTCCTCATGACCCCGTTGATCCCTGTAAAACCTACTTAATGACAGCCAGGTTTCACATTTAGGTGTTCTGTGGTTTCTTTAGTGATTACTGATACTTGAGTGTCTATATCAATGAGAAAATCTATGCAAATTTTCCGTGGGCCCATTGCAGAGTCAGAACCTGCTGGGTAAGGTGGCTCACTGCCCTGACCAGGAATGCAAGTTTTTTGTTGGGGGATTGTTTAGATCAAGTCCTGCTGCAGGACTGGAGATACAGTTCTAGCAGTAGAAGGTTTCTGCCCAGAGAATCGTCTGTTTTATCTCATTCTGATCTTTGTTTTAATAATTTCACTAAAGCCCAGAAGTTGGCTGTAGCCATACTATGTATAAGTTGGCATGGTGCTCCCAAAGGTAAAAGTTTGTGACAAAGACTATTTTGTTCTGGATCTGATCATGGCTTAGGTTCTGGCCTGTGTGTAGCAGGCTGGATTTGATGGACTTACCAGGGAGGTTTAGGTGGTTTTCTAGAGGTCACTCCAACCCATCCCATACAGCACCTGTAGCTCACTAGTTCCTGGATTAGTTAGCTTCAAACATGTGTTTGCTCTCCAGGAGGTTGTGCTGCCACTGCAGCAGCATTCACAGTGTAATTCATGCCTGTGTCATCTTGGGCATTTCCTACATCTATTTTTAGGCCATGAATGAGAGGCATTAATCTGGGAGCTCACATCAGGGATCACCTTAGTGCACAGCTCCAGTACATCACTTGTACACAATCTGCCTTTTGCATGGGGGCTGCCAGATCTGAGACTCCTGAGATCTTCATGACAAGAGGGTCTATTCTGTCCTCTGGGTCTGTGCCCCCTGCCAGTAAGCAGCTCAGGTGGTAAAAGAATAGCTGCTTACCCAGAGTAGCAGTTAGGAACACTGTAGGTCCTCAATATCCTTCTGTCTCTTCCTCGTTCAACAAGACCTGATCTCTGCCCATGAGGGAAACCTGCCACATGTACTCTGCTGATGATTTCTCCAGGCACCTAGAATATTTTCCCTGAAATTTCGGTATCTTGGTGAGGGACCAGGGGGTACCTTCAGTAGTGTGGGGCTCTCTGTCCTCCTGATCAGCAGCTTCAGTTTTAATTAATGGCTGAACCTGTGCTGGTTTTTGGGTAGGGACAGGGGATTCCTCCAGATCATTGTCACCACACCAAACGTCCTGTTTTGGGACCCTCACAATATACCTCACTCAGACCGCGAACTGTGAGGCAGTGGCCCCGGTCAGCTCTGTGGCCGAGCGCTGAGTGTCTGAGGCGGGCAGGGAGTCCCCGGAGCCAGGGCCACCCGAGGGACAAAAGGGAGACCCGCCGGGAGTGACGTGGCGGGGGCGTTGACGGGGCAACCGCGGGAGGTTTAAATGCGGCAGAAGCTGCCGTCATCTTCCCGCTCGTGGGAGCGCAGCCGGCTCGGCGCGCGGCGGCCCCACGGGCGGGTCCCACGTCCCGCTGGGCGGCGGCGGCGCGAGGAGTGCGTCGGGAATGGCCGGGAACGGGCGGCACCGCCAAAGAACCGAACCTTCTGCGGGCACCGGGACGGCGCCGTCGGGGTCTGATGAGTCCAGCCAGACGGACCCGGCCAGAGAGGCCGTCGCCAGCAGGAGCGCGGAAGCCCAGACGGGGCTCTCGCGAACGCGCAGATTCCAGGTGACCGGCTGCAGGAAGCGCCCTGGCCCGGACCTTGTGCCCCAGGGCAGCGGAGACACCCTCTGTGTGCGGTGCGACAGGTGAGTGACCTGCCCAACCTGGCGTTTAGAGAGCGCTGGGAAAGGATAAGGAGCATCGGGGAGCATGAGAGGAGATGGATCGGTGAGAGGAGACCTTATCTCTCTACAGCTACCCCAGAGGACATTGTAGTGAGGTGGGTGTTGGTCTCTTCTCCCAGGTAACTAATGATAGGACGAGAGGAAATGGGCTTAAGTTGCATCAGAGGAGGTTTAGGTTTGATGTTAGCAAAAATGTCTTTACTGAGAGAGTGGTGAGGCCTTGGAACAGGCTGCCGAGGGAGCTGGTGGAATCACCATCCCTGGAGGTGTTTAAAAAACTGTCTCAATGTGGCACTTCAGGAGATGGTTTTGTGGTCCTGATAATGTTTAGTAGACAGTTGGACTTCATCATCCTGAAGGTCATTTCCAACCAATTCCATGATTACCATGTTATGGATGTGCTAGACCAAATTAGAGAGTGGTTTCTGTGGGATTTGATCAAGTAATTTTATCCAAACTTTCCTGCAGCTGTTGCTCTTGTCACTCAGCTGAGGATGGGAGTTTTTCTAATTGCTCATTTTTACTTAAGACCACCTGCTCATTTTTTCCATTTTCTCCTGTGTCTCCTTCTCAAAAGCCAAAGATGTTTGAAGCACCTCATTTTCTGACTTTAGACCTATATATTCTACCTTTGCAGTCTCTTCAGGGGGTGGTATCTTCTGCTTTGTTCTTGTGTGCACAATAAAGAAGCCACCAAAACTTCACAAATAACTTTTTTACCTTTTCCCTTTTTTATTATCTTTTGATTCCTACATTGCTCTATTCACTCTACTGCCTTGGCTTCATCTTTCCAAAATTGCAGGCCTGTTCTATCCCTGCCTAGGGTGGTGCAGCCCTGTAATTCTGAAGTAGTTTATCCAGGGCAATCCTGCCAACTAGGCCAATTTAATGTTGCTTGTAGTGATGGATTAATTTGGTAAGAGCTTAGTCCTCTTGCATTCCAGCCTGTCCTTGGAGATAAAAGGGGCTAGAGCAAGCTGGACTTATTAGGAATGAAATGGCAAGATGGGCATCACAAGATGCCAATGGATATGATCAACAAAATAGCAGCTATGTTCCCACCAACCAGTAAAAAGGGAACTCAGGCTTTACTGGGAGCTGTGTCACAACTGATTGTGAGGTACAAAGGAGCCAAGGCCAACTTATACTCCAGCTGAAAGATATCCTGGCAGCATATGAAAGAGTTCAAGCTGCCTCAGAAATGGTCAGGGCTGAAGCACATCTTCTGGCATGCATTTGGGTGCCTTTCTTTGTACCTCTTGTACCCCTGAATGCTTTTCTAAGTGACTTTCTTTGCACCCCAGGATCTCTGCCTTTCTTTCTGCATGACCCAGGTTCCTCACTCAGCATTTCCTAGGAAAGGTTGTTGAATGGAAAGCAGCAAGAGCTCGGGCTGTTTGTGAAGACATGCCAGGCATGCAGCAAATATTACAATAGCTTGAGACTGCCACAAGAGCTGGCTCTGGAGCTCTGCTTCACATGCCATCTAACTCTCCCCTTTCTTAATGCTTCCTAGGTTTTGTCTTTAACCTGTGGGACTTTTCTGTCTTAGAGTCAAATTTGTTCAATTAAAGTGATATGTTTTGGGAACACTTGAGTACTTCCAGGAAGTAGATATCTAACCAACCCCTGTAATCCATAGGCACACCTTAGTTTAATAAGTCATCAGTTGCAGGATATTCTCGCATAGTTTTGTGCCTGTGGTGCTGCATCTGCATATCTCACAGCAACTAATTCTCTGCTTCATGCTGTGTCACTACTTATCCCCATACCTCGAATATTTTTATTTTTTTTTTTTGTGAAAACAATTTCTGAAAATTAACTGGTGGAATCTCAAAGAAAAGAATATTTCAAATCCTAGATATGCATCAAAATTACACATTCTTTGAGTCGTTCTGTCTTATTTGTCAGGGTGTTAGTAAAGTTGGTGGGCCTGGAAGTTAAATCCCAGGTTCCATTTTTTGAGTTTGAGTAACAATCTAGACAGCAAAACCTAAAAGTAAATGTTAATATAAAAATCACTGCTGAATGTAGTCATTTGAGCATTGACAAAGTTCAGCACTGTCCTTCAGACTAAAGGCCTGAAAATCTGAAAGGTGAGAAATTTACAGTATTTTGTATTAATGCTGCTCTTGTTGTTACACATTATACAGTGTGTTAAGAGTTTAGCATCCTCTCTAGCAGCCATCAAAAGGGAGGTTTGTACTTAAGCACATGAACACTGTCACAGAATGCACCTGTAAATGGACTATGTGCTTTTCTGGACTGGAGCCCGGGGCTCAACATCTCACAGTAGTGACCTCTCAGGGGGAGGATCTGCAACTGACTTGGGTTGTGTTCTTGATCTGCCATTACAAATGGTAAGGGCATGACCCAACAGCCAGACAGGACTATGTTTTATTTAAATGTAACCAGGGTGCAGGAGTATTAAGTACAACTGGTAATTCTACTGAAGTGCTGCTCTACAAGCTGTAGCCTAGAAGAGCCCGGGTATCTTCAGTGACCTACTTGGAACAGCCAGGGCAATCATCTGCAGGAAGCAGGGTATCAGCAGGATAAATTAGCAATCTTGCAGTGTGGGTGTAAATCTCTATGTAGCTTCTCTTCACCCACAAACCACTGCCTTTCATAGAGCAGCTGATGTGAAAAGTTCACCCTAGGCTCCCAGGCATTGCCACACTGTGGCTGTAGACATTAGAAACAAGTCAAATGGGTTGAATTTCAAAAGAGACTTCATCAGACCAGAGGTATTTCAGAGCTGAGGAAGCCCTGTCATTTTAATGAAGCTAAAATGAGCTGCTGCTACTTTTTTGCTTCATTTTTGTTTTAAAGTTAATGTTTTGTATCGCTTCCTTTTGAAATGTGTTTCATTGTTCTAGTTGCTTATAGAGATACCACACAAATTATAGTCAAGAGGACCACACTTGTATCTCAAACTCCTATAGCCTAACACTTCATTCCCACCAGAAGAAATGGGGCTAATGGTACAGTATTGTAGTCCTCAGTGGGAGCAAGCAAACAGTATTTGGTGACAAACATCAATGAACCAACATTTTTTTTTGTGGAGGAAACCTTCTCACTTAAATTTAGGCATCTAAGAATGAATTACACAAGTGTAAGATAGTGTTTTGGGCTCCTTTCTTAACCCTGGGGAGTGATGGCAATGCCTGTGAGCCATGCTCCAGATGCCTGTAAGAAGATATGTTCCCACTGCTCATGGAGGCACCTGGGGTCAGACTTGGTGAACTAAGTATCAGAGCCACCATGAGGTAAGATGAACTCTGCCTTGGCAGATTAGTTGGGGCAGCTGCCTGGATAATGGAAGATATTAATGAAGATGGAATGCTGAGCCTAAAAACCAACACGTTGGTTTTGCATATGCTGCTTTTTATTATCAGGCTTCCCACTTTAGCCTTCTGAATAAGCTGTGTTTTCTGCTTCCATGGCAGAAATCATAAACTCCCCATGTATATGAAACCCTCAGTGCTCTGCTTAACCAGTGCACACTAGGGTCTGGGGCCATATGAAAAATCTGTGCCACCCTGGAGAGCCCCTGCAAGCTGGGGTACCAGCCTCCTCCAGTAATTTTACCATTAAGCACATTGCTTAGTCTTCTTTTTCTTTTGACTTGTGTGAACAACTTGGACAGCTGTGAAACTATTTCCACCATGTCTGGTTGGTATTTGGTGAGATTCTGCTGAACAAGGTGTGATTGAGCCTTGTCCACCTTGTCTGTCAGCAGGCTGGAGTGTAAACACCTGAGTAGGTGATAGTGTCCTAGCACCAGTATTTACAGAGAGAGAAATAAATAAGTTGCTAAACCTCAAACTATATATTTTGTCCAGTTCAAGAGTCCATTTTGGGCAAGGGTCCCAAGTGATTTTGTGCCTGTGGCCTCTTTTTGAAAGCACAGGCTGTTTGAGAGACTCTTTCCCTCTATTTGTCCCCATTGTTTGTTTAAAAAGGCAGACTCAAAGGTCTCCACTGTCTCTTGACTTCAGCAGGAATGTCTGAGAGGGAGGGGCACATATGGAGAACATGCCTAAATTTTCCCATTAAAGACAGGTCATATACCTGATATTTACCCTACCCATATACTGCTATATCCACACCACATGTGCAGCTGCACATGCCATATGCATTACCCAACACACCTGGCTCACATAAGGAGTGTGGACAACTGGCAGCATCCTACAAATGAAACTCCAGGCAAGGAGCTTGGAGAGGGATGACCTGTGCAATGCTGACATCTCACTACATCAGAGGGTGAGATTTCCACTTGAAGGCTGCAGGCACGATGTGGGAAGATCAATCATAAGCTCACAGGGCTAAAACTGTTATCAGTGTAATTGCCAGGTATTAGAGGAGGATTATGCACCTGGTAAAAAACATTGTGCAAGCTCATCATTGTTGCATTATTATTATAGCTGCTGAAAAGTAGTGATAGATACAGCCAGGAGTGCCTCAACAAAAGCTGGTGATGAAAGGGGGTGAGTGATATTAGCTAATCTCCAGATAGTCCAATCATATTTGCATTGACAATCATATTTTTTGCACATGTTCACAGGAGGCCCAGCAAAACTGTGCACTTTTCTCTGTGGAAGTAATTTCCATCTCAAATCCCCTGAGAAGGATGGGAATTGCAGATGCCTGTGATGTGTGAAGCTTTTTACAAAGCTAGTCAAGTGCCAGAGTATGACAACTCACAGCTGCTTCAAAGGTAAGAAGAGAATATTTCACAATGAGAAAAATATGCAGTCTGTGCTTTGTGAGTGCTTGGTCCTAGTAGTCATGTTTGATTAAATCCAGAAACAGAAATTTTTCCAAGACGTGTTTGGTTTGTTTATTTTAGCCACAGAAGGGCAGTGAGCCCTATTTTGTACTGAAGAAAGTATGTCTTTTCCCTTGAGTTCTGAACTTGTTGCACAAAGTGCTTTTCCAATGGCATGTGCAGCTGATATTTGCACAGTAAGAACCTAATGTGAGGTGGTTTTCCAAGTGAGATCACTTTGAAATAATTAATCAAATTAAGGATTCATTAAAATAACATTTATTAGGGACCTACTGTGGCCTTTTTAACATGGCCTTATTCCAGAGCATGGGATTTCCCCAACATGTATTCTTTCTACGAAGGTTTTTCATGTATTTATTTCTAAAACCAAAATCTGTTTGCATCAAGTTAATTATTCAAATTATCTTTCTAGAAAAGCCATGCAACACCATTAGGCCAACAAAGATGTTAAAATGCACTGGTCCCAGGAGTGATCCCTGAGGAACAGGTCTTCTGTTTCCTTCTAGAGAGACCCCATGTCTTCCCTAGCCTGACTTTTATCACTGATGGACCTGTAGAAGTTTTTCTCACAGGCCTTGATGTCCCTTTCCAAATTTAATTCTTTCTGGGCTTTAGCTTTCTTAACCTGATCCCTGGCTGCTCAGACAGCTCCTTTGTAATCCTTCTAGGCCACTTGTCCTTGCTTCCACTCTCTATAGACTTTCTTTTTGCATCTACATGTGTCCAGGAACTCCTTGTTGATCCATGCAGGCCTCCTGGCTTTTTTGCCTGCCTTCCTCTTCCATTGCTCCTGGGTTTGGAGGGTTGTCATTGAATACCAACCAGCTTTCTTGGGCCCCTCTCCCTTCCAGGGCTTTATCCCATTGGACTCTACCAAGCAGATCCCTGGAGAGTTTGAAGTCTGCTCTCCTGATTTCCAGGGTTGTGAACTTGCTACACATCCTCCTTGTTGCCCTAGGGATCTTAATTCCACCATTTCATGGTCACTGCAGCCAAGCCTGCCCTTGAGCTTCACACCACCCACCAGCTCTTCCACTCAGAAAAGTATGGTCTTTGAAATGGAACTTCTGTCCCTTCTGTGACCAATTCAATTCCTTGTATATTGTCATATAGAAGAACACTGAGACTTCTTATGCCTATATGCTTCTAATAATTCTACATACTGATGGATTTCTTATCTTAGCCATTTCCCCCATGGTTCTGCTGTTCCTTCATTGAAATGAAGGGCATATTTTTGTGTGGTGGCACTGTAGGCATCCAGCAGGTCATCTGTGTGGCTGAACAATTCTTTAGCTTTCCAGGCAAAAATACAAACTAAACTTTCCCACAGACAGTGACAGTGTAAAGCTCCAGCAGGCAGGATGGGGCTTTGCAGTAGTCATTCCATGACTGACAGTATTTCAGAAAGCAGCCTGGCAGGTAAGGCCTACCTGGGAAGCTGACCTTGGGTGCAAACCTAGTAAATAGCCCAGAGAGTCATCTCTATTACGTTTCTTTAGGTCCTGGAAAACTCTCTTGTGAAACATGTTGATAATCTGTGCTTCTAGTCACCTTTCCTCTAGCTGTTCTCAGCTCTTTGTGGTTTCAACATGTGCTTTAGCTACATCCAGGCAGGAGCTGTGCTTGGTGTACATCCACGGAACTGAGCAGGATTACCCTGAATTGAATTATTCAGTCACAAATACAGACAAAGTCCACTGGGTGCTCACCTCACCTCAGAGAGTCAGCCAAACAGCACAGAAGTGCTTGTGCACTGCTTGGGCTGCCTTCTGCTGCCCATCTTGATAGGAGCTGAAGTTAATGATGGTAAATAGGTTAGTCAGATATTTTGCTTCCTGTAACAATTTTTGTTACTTGTTAGGATTGTTTGATAAACACGAGGTCATCAAGAATGACTAAATACTTGGATTTCTCCAGAAACTGAAAAATATGGTGGTGGCTTTCTTAGCTATTTATCCAGAGAGCAGATCTTTCACCTACTTACTGTGTTTACATGAAGAGTAGAACAAACTTCACTGCCTCTTGCACCAAAGTGTAGACCACTTCTTCCAGACTTGCTTTGCTCTTATGTAGATACATCAATGTGCTCAGGACATATTAAATTATAAAATATAAAGTCAGTAGAATTTGACAATTTAATGAGGAAGAGAGACCCATGTGACAAATTGCTTACTTTGAAATAAGCTTCCCCTTGAAGGGAGGAGAATAAATATAAACAGAAAACCACAAGATTATAGACTAAAACAACCCTCAGACTAACTTTTGAACCTGGTAATTTTCAAGCCTTTAAACAATTTTCATCTCTAGTAAGGCCTTAGTGCTAAAAACTAGTCATTGATTTCATTGGTGGTGGTGTCAGTTTCTGATGGGGAGGAAAGTAGGAAAAAAACCCCAACTTTCTTGATGCCAAGAGATTCTGTGGCAGATGAATGGAAGTAAGATTTAGTGCTTTTAAGTTAAACATTCATGAGCATTAACCAAGATTGTGGTTTCACAGCTACAGCTTTGAGCATTATAGCTGGGATCCATCTGTTGTAACACTGTATTTCAAGCATATTATTGGACAGTCTGCTAACTAGTCCATCACACTATGCTGCTTCACCCTTGGAAAGCCAAGGCTGGCATCAAAATGTTCCAACTGATTCACAGCTGTCTTAGGCAGTTACAAAATCTCAACTGTGGGTACTGCCCATTTTGGGTACTATTTGTGAGCATTTGGCACTGCTTTGACAACTGTGCTGCCCCTCTTTAAGCAAGGGTTAGTGCCATTAATCCACCAAAGATCTGTGATATTTGCTGCCACAACAAGCACACAAGCATACCAGGGTATCTAATGAGGAAGATGATCAGGTGCTGAGGTCCATCAATCATGGCAAGGACAACACCCAGAGCATCCTGCCACACTGGAGCTGCCCCCAGCAGCAGCCTACACACCACTGCTGCTTGTCAGGAGCTGCATCAGAAACCTGGATGTGCAGTATAACTATGCAGAGGGATTTCTAAACTGCTTTTCTTCCAGTGCAAACAATGTTCTTGTCCAAGCTGTTTTGCACTTGCTTTCTTGTGTCCTCCTCTAATTTCAGGGGGATTTTTTCCCCTCTTCTTACCCACTCAGCACTCTGCATTGCTTGAGCTGGTGGCATTAGAGACATCAAAAGAAACACACTGCAAATAAATTATGTTTTATGATGGCTGCAGATATAGAAAGATAAGGCAATTCAATAGAAAAGGTACAAAGGTAGATTTTAATTGTGTGTGTGCACTCAGCTTTGACTGAAGATGGGACTTGCATACGCTGCAGATCTACAGGGCCTTAAAACCTTCTGGCTATGCATTATACACCTGAAACTAAGTCTGTGGAATTGAGCTCATATTGCAGCCAGTTTATGGAAATCTACTTGTGTGATAAGAGAGCAACTACAGCACAGGTAGCTTGTACTTTGGCACAAATATTATAAACAAAATGGGCCCTCTTTCAGGACTTTGCATAGTTAGAATTTTCCTTTTCTGTCCTGAAATAGTGGCTGGGGAGCAGACCTTTTAAAGAGTAGAACTGTGAATCTGGTTCTTAGTTTAATTCCTGTGACTATGGCATTCAGTAGTGGATACTTTATCTGGCTTAGTTTGGAAATAGCTTTTGCACTAATATTAGATGCCAATAAAACCATGGAAGCAGGGTTGGTCTGATCCAAATTTCCTGTGTTTTCTGGGAGGTATTATGAATGTAGGGCAAGAAAATAACAAAGCATGAGGCAGAGTGGAAGAAAACATCCTCACACAGCTGTACTCACCATTAAAGAAATCATATCTGAGTGAGCATGACACTTAAGGAAAATGCCAAAATGAAGTGTGGATATGCTTCAATTATTTATGGATGGGCTTCTGGCATTTGAAGGGAAATTAGTGATACAGTAACTCTAAGTAACAGACATTGGTCCTAGTGAGTGTTGTTTTTCTATGGGCTTTCATTCTATTCTACTGTTCAAAAGCTCCAAGGAAAGGGGAAGGAGAATCTTTTAATCCACTCAGTTAATTCTGTGCATTTTTCTTTCTCTGAAATGGCAAAATTGTCACATAAAGGGAAGTTTCTTCTCCTTACTCCCCACCTGCACAGATTGCTTTTTCCATGGCCTTCCCATATCCTCTGCTTATCTTGAACTACAAATGCTATTGAGGAACTTGGCTGATAAGCTACTCTACTAAAACAGAGTAGTAAGGAATTGAACTCACTTCCTTCTCTAAACAGCTCAATCTGAGAACTACTTTAAGGCACATAACTGATATGCTATAAATCAAGCAACTAGTCACTAATAATGAATACCATTGTTCTTGCAGCCCCATGTGGTTAGAAACCAAATCACCATAACAGTGTCTTCCTAAAAATATCTGCCAAATTATTTGATTTGAACAAACAAATATTTAAATAACTTTCCAAGTAACCTCTAAATAAACCTCCACTCTTTTCTAGAAATATACACTCTGTATATGTATTTTCATAGTGTTTTCTTTCTCAAAGTTTGACATAGTTTAGCAAGTGTCACAAACAAAACCACTGTTAGCCTGCAACATTTGCTGTAACTTTTTCTTTCAGTATTGTATTTTTCACTTGTTCCCTCACCTCAGACGACTTCCAACCACATTCTTTCCTGGCCAAGGCTCTATTTTGCTATTGGCTATGAGGCTTGTAAGTCATGTCCTTCATACCTGAGATGGTATCAGGAGATTCATAGTCCTCGCCCAATATGACTGTGAAGGACAAAGCCAGAAGTAATAAATACACAAAGTAAGAGAAAAGAAGTTACAATAGGTAAGACAATTGCAGGTGTACAAAAGAGGAAACCAGACATGGGAAGCATAACCCAAGCCACAGAGAATATCTGGATCAGATCTGGGAAAGTTAGGTGGGTTTTTACAACCTGAAGAGCTGTCATTGTGTCTCCAGCAATAGCATACTATTTACCAGATAAATGGCATCTCCAAGTGTCACTTTTCAAGGAGCCTGTAAAGTCTAGCTGGCTTGACAGAAATTTAAAAGGTACACTTGTTTTATTTTGATTTTTAAACTCTAAACAAAACCTGTAACATGTTCTGAGGGGTTACTTTGCAATTCCTTAATCAATGAACTTAAAAACAATGTTTGTCCCACTTGAGAAAATATACTAAAAGTGAATAATCAGTTCTAAAAGTTCTACTGTTTAGTAGAAGAGGGGTATATTTATTTTGATCTTTCTGCTGTTGCAGTCACAGACGTACACCATATGTTTTCTGCTAGGTCTGACTGCCACAGGATAGGCTGATAACCCTGCTGACAACCCAGTCAAGTGAGGTTAGCAGTATCCATTTTATTTCATCAAAAAAATAATCAGGGCAAGAAATTGCAAGTCATTCTGTTCTGCTTAAATAACTGTTGAATTGCTACAGGATCTTAATGAGAAAGTATTTAAGGGTGGACAAAGATCAAGCCAGATCAAAGTCCGAGACATTATTGTGTTGGCAGAGGTTGGTGTTACCCATGTAACAACAGTGGCTGAGATGGTTGTCTCAGCAATGAGGGCTTGGGAGACAGGGGTGGTCTGGAACATTTAAGAGAATGTGGTAAGGCATGGGCACTGTTCGTGGTCTGTAAAATCACTCAGGGATCTTCAGCTGGTCAGTAATGTGCACTATGCAGTTTTGCAACATTTCATTCTTGACAAAAACATCCTTTTTAGACATTGCATTTTGTAAGGGTCTCCATTTTTCCAGCCTCATCTCAGAGCGGGGTCAGTGTGGCCATTTTGTGAGTCTGTCCATGTGTCTGTGTGTACAGTGCCTGGGGATATCCTGCCCCACATCTCTCCCAGGCTGTTGGGTGCCAGACCTCTGGGCCAGCTTAGACAGGCTGCAGGTGTCTGCCTATGAAATGGGCTGTCAGGTGCTAGCTGAGCTGCCTGACCCTGGTGGGGCTCCCTGCTTTTCTTTAAACTCGGGTTCTCATTCCCATTGCCCTCCAGCAGCTGCCTTGCACCTGGCCATGCTCCCTGTTGATCCAGACCCTAATCCCAACTCAGTTTTCCAACTTGGAGACCTTGAACTTGCTTTGTCACTGAAGGCATGTCTGATGGTCTGGCTGATGCTGTCACAGGACCTCATCCTGCCTACCTTGCTCAGGTGCCATGGGAGGTTCTGCTGTCAGAAAGGGCCATGTCCTGCCTGCTTTGGCTCTCACCAGTGGCTCCCTGGCACACAAATACACACACACCCCTAGCTACAAAATGTTGTGTTTTGAGCTATTTTTCAGTTCATTTACTAACAATTAGCTTTGACATTCAGCAGCAAGTTGCTGTGGGACTCTGACTTAGCTGTGCTTACATCCTAACATGAAGTGGAAGCCTTTGTTTTCAGGTATTACAGAAGGTAACATGAAGGGAAACATCATGTGCTTGGTTCTGATTAAAATGAAACTGGTGGTGTTTTGACTAACAAGAAAACTGGAAAAATAACTTCTCAAGCCACTGAGATTGCACCCAAAACATTTGTGCTCTGAAGGTCTGGAATAATTCAATTTCAATAAGCAGAATAATTTGGTTTCAAAACAACATAGACAATTGCTTCTCTGTATTAAAACTGCTTGACTTAAGCAACTTGAGAAACTGAATTTATTCAAATAAATACACCAGAGGAGGACAACACAAAATTACACTGGAGATAGCCAGGTTTCCAGACCAGATCCAGGTTAAAGTTTGTCATCATTACAATCTGTCAAATATACCAAAGTGAAAAGAATGAAAGATAGGTATACTGGAGAAAAATAAAAGGCTGCTACAGAGAAGCCACATTGCATCTGTTGCATGTGCAGGAGCCAGGAAGACCTGAAGGACTGGAGTAAACTTGAAGGGCTGGAGTAAGGCAACTGAGTGCATTTAATTCAGGGGGCATGTACCCATCATGGCAAAATTTCCTGTGTGGCCTGCCCTGGGTGATCCTGCTCTGGCAGGGGGGTTGGACTAGATTATCTCCAGAGGTCCATTCCAACCTCTACCATTCTATGAATTACCTTCTTGTAACTGTCAAAATTATGTTCCTATCTACTATGGCTAAAAATATGTAGACGTGAATGCTGTTGAATCTAGGATTTAGCTGGGTTTGCAGTGACTTATTCTTTTGCTTTCTTTTTGCCCTGCTAATATTAACAGATCTAAATAGCTCTTGTTTTTCTCCTCATCCCCTTGCTTTCTTCTAGGATTTATGTTTCCTTCTGAAAGAATAACATCTGAAAATTGCATCAACAGGCACAGAACACAAGAAGGGAAAATACTGACCAGAAGTGGTTGGGTTTTTTTTTTAAATTTTCATTGCGCTTAAGAGTAAGGGAGCAACTTAGTCTGTAGTGACCATGCTTACGGATTTAGTAATAGACTGTGTGCTTTGGAGCCTTCAGCCACATCTTGGCAATTGCAGCAGGCAGGAGTGTGTGTCTGGGTGGGTCTGCCCACGAGAGGAAAAAATGGATAAATCCCCACTTGCCCTTTTCCAAGAAGAAACCTCATACTGAGAGCACTTCAATCTGAGAGGCTGTGACTTCCTTTTGGGACAGAGCAGTGTTCCCCTGTTACCACACTGAATCAAACAGAACAGCAGATATTCAGGCTCTGAGCTTTTAAAAGTGACTAGCCCATTATAAATTTTGAAAGTACTCATTTCAAGCTGGGCCTGGCACCAGCAGGGCCAGCCTGTGCTGGCTCTAACACCGGACCCTCCACCTGCCTAGAACTCAGGAACCTAAAGGAGAGACACTGACAGGGACGAGGGCTGGAAGTTTTTTGTACGGCTCCGTTTTCCCGAGCGGCCCCTTCACGGCACGACCAGACGGTTCTCCCGGGCGCGGTGCTTCCCCACAATGCACCATTTGCACCCCCGGGGCCGCTCCTCGCTGTCCTGGAGCCCTTCACCGGGATGGTTGTTGAGAGCACTGGGACCACGTGTGGCCTTGCCCCCGGACAGTCCCGGGACAGTCCCGGGACAGTCCCGGGTTCCCGCCCCGCCCCGCGGGCCCCCTTGGCCCCGCCCCGGGTTCTCCGCCAATCACACACCCCGCCCCTCCCGCCTCCTCGCGGGCCGCGCCCTGCCCTCCACCCGGGCCCGCCCCCTGGCGCCGGCAGCCAATGGGGGAGCGGGCGGCAAGCCCGGCTCGCGCAGGGTGTGCGCGGGAGCGGCCGCTGTCTCCCTCGCCGCCCGCTCGCCTCCCCTCAGCCCCGCCCCGCCCGAGGGCCGGCAGCCGCCGCTCGCTCAGCAGGTGAGTGTGAGCGGGGCCATCGCCGGCCGCGGATCCCGAGCGGGTGTGGGGCGCAGGTCCTCGCTTGCCGGCTTTCCCGGCGCCGCTCTGCTTAGTTCCGGCGTTTGCGGGCGATGGGCTGCGGCGGTCCCAGGGGAGCGGGATAGGGGGCAGCGGCGGGCCGTGTTCTCCGGTGTCCGGCTGATTCACCGAGGGCTGCCGCTCCACCCCTCCCCGCCCCCTCTCCCAGCCGGGACGCGCCGACCGCGCTGGGGCTGAAGGAGAACGAGACTGGCGTCAGGTGGACAGGCTCGGCTAGTCTGGTTTTAACCTAATTATTATTTCCATCACGGCGAGTACGAAGGTCTGAGGTAAATGTGCGAGTGCGCCGGGCGCTGTTTCCTCAGCGGGGCTTATCCTTGTGGGAGGAAGGGGGGGAAACGCAAGGGAGGGCGATGGGAGCGGGGCTGCTCCCCGGCGGGCGCAGGGGGGTCCCGGGGCGGGGTCGCCCCTGGAAAGGCGAGGAAGGGTCGTTGTCATTCCGCTGGCGTTTTGCCCGACACCGAGGGTTGGTGCGTTTACTGCCGCGGAGAAGGGAGCGTGGGGGGACATGGGCAGGGGGAGCCACGCGGGGCAGTCACTGAATACGCCGCGCTAACCAAGGTGACGTCGGTGACCGGCAGCTTGGCGAGTTCGTGGAGCTGCTTCGACCCGTCATCGGGACGAGTTCCAGCTCTGCAGAAGCGTCCCCGCGGGTTAGTGTCAGTGGTGGGTTTTCAAGTGTGTGTAAACTAAATACTAAAGCCTGTGTGAGAGAGGGAGACACTAGCTCCCGGTCATGTGATTGATTGCAGGCTGATAAACTTACCCCACTGCTAACTGCTTTTGAGATGCACACAGACAGAAAATGTTTCGTTTCCTTCCTGGCGTGAAGGGTTTACTGGATGAGAATGCTAATGAGACTTGTTGCGAAAGACAGGTTAGTATCTTTGAAGCATCGAGAAACTATTTTCTTGCCTCGTTTTCACGCAGCTTTCAGACTTTGCGTTATGTTTTCTACTCTAAATAGAAAAATAATGCTAAAATATTACTTTATAGCCTCCTTGGAACAGATCTATGGTAGTGTTGATGGAACTGGAATAGGAACACCTTTTTTTGAAAGAGTGCAAAGGAGGATCGAGACAAATATCTCATTCTTCCTCATACCTGGCAGTTTTTCAGTACTTGGAGGACAATTGTATTGAAACTGCAGTCTAGAGATTACTGAGAACTCCTCACTTCATCACATGTCTGTTAGGAGTGTAGCACTGAGAATGGGGAAGACCTAATGCCTTCATTCTCCTTCCCTTAAACAATTCCATTTTCCTGAATGTCTGACCTCTTCCCTTTCCGGACCTACAGGCTCTTTTATGCGTTTTCTGGCCATTGTGAGCACGTGTTCTGTAAATAAAGTATTGGAGTCTTCGGTGGTAATTAGCAGGTTACTTTCTGTTGTGAGCCTGTCGATGTAGAGATAGAAACTGGTAATTACCAGCTTGTAACAGCACCGCTGCTATTGTACGTAGCACGATGGGGATCTCTTATAGTTTTATTATTTACCTTTATTATAATATAACTTCACATGATTACACAGGTGTCTGGCTCTGTCATAGCTGTGACTTAAAAAGTACATTTATTTGAGGGCTCTTTAATATTCTGGGGTATTAGAGCCTTGAATCCGGAGCTTCTTCCACGAACATGAACGTTGGTTGTTCTTGGTTAAAGAAAACTAAGACCAAATGACTGAGGCTTTTTTAGCACCGAGAGCTGGAAGAGAAGATGCGAAGTTGTGTAAGCGAAGGACACTCCTTTCCTCTCCTAGCTGCGGGCATGGGCTTCGCTTCCCTCGCAGCCTGCGGTCTCTCTCTTCGGAAACTTCTGCCTGGCGCCGGCGGCGGGGTGCGGGAGCGGGCGGGGGTGCGGGAGCGGGCGGGGCCGCCCCCGCCGCAGCCGGGGCCGTTGTTGGCCTGCGCGGAGCGGAGCGACCTTTCACCCACTTCCCGGGAAGGGTCACGTGAGCAGCCCGAGGAAGGGGGGGCGCCTGGAGGAGGGGCGCGCCCCGCCGAGCCGGAGCCGACCCGCCCCGCGCCTCCCCGCAGGCTCCCCGCGGCGGGCATCGGGGAGAGGGGATGGAGCCGCGGCGGCCCGAAGCAGAGAAACCCGAGTGTAGGTCCTGGAGCGCTCGGCGGTTGGTTGTGCGCTTGGCTGGTGGGGGGGGTGTTTCTGTTCGCTGCATGCGGGGATAGTAATAGTTGAATCCCGAGCGTGACTGGTTTTGGAAGTCTTGGGTAAAAGGCGACTTAACTGAAGGCTTGTATTTAGAAACAAAACGAATACTTTATATATA